>NJDC01005132.1:163360-212073 GCA_002245475.1 Calephelis virginiensis
GTTGTAACTAAATGTTAATCATCCTTTATTACTGTGTTTCAGAGTACCTAAAATGACAAATTCAATTCAAATTTCCAATTTCCATGAAATCGTGTTTGGAGAGTAACCCTACAGGTTTTGGATTATTTGCGTAATCATATCGGTTGCCGCCATAATCTCAGTCATGACCATCATAAGATAGTGGCTTTCCGGTTCCAGGCTAGGCTAGTAGTTAAACTTACTAACTATAAAAGCTGGTATGCCAGCTTCGGTTTGACAATGCGACTTTTGAGTTTGTAGGCAATGTATAATTATACCTACAGCCAATACCGTCTTTACCATAAGGGCACACGGGGCCAGTGCTCAGGGCCCCTATACTCAGAGGGCCCCGAAGGATCGACTATTTCACTCACTTTTAACCTTCAAATGTTTTGGTTGGGTGCATTACGTTTTTCTCGTTGCCCTAATTCGGGATCATTCAATTTCGCAGCTTAATAACAACTAAGTAATTTGTCAATAATTATGAACATAAAAAGTAACATTCTTCAGAAAATTGAGTTTGAGGATTAATTGAAATATTTTGCTTAACAGAAATCTCGTAAGAAACTATTATAGTAATCATAAAAAAACAGCAGCACATCATTATTATTAATGACACAGTGTAATAGAATAATGTAATTGGTTACCCAAAAAATCATATTGAAAAAAAATTTACTTTGACTTCTTTATATTCCAAAAGGGCCCCAAGTTTTTGTGTGCCCAGGACCCCAAGATTTTGAGTGCCAAAGGGCCCCAGCATAATAATCTAAGACGGCTCTGCCTGCAGCCGTAGCCCGTATGCAATGTATGTTCGTTTATACCACGGTAATGCTATATACAGTAATCTAAGTCCGCTCTGTTTTTTAATTAAATACCTATAGGCCTACTATAAGCACGCGATAGGGCTACGCGCCTTCAATGTTATATCACTACATAGTATAAAACAAAGTCGCTTTTTCTGTCATGTGTCATGTTGTACGTCCCTATGAACGCTTAAATCTTTAAAACTACGCAACGGATTTTGATGCGGTTTTTTTTAATAGATAGAGTAACTCATGAGGAAGGTTTTTATGTATAACGTTCACAGTTTTTCTGTAGCGTATTTAGTATATCAGCATTGCACCCGTGCGAAGCCGGGGCGGGTCGCTAGTAAATATATATGATAATGAAAGGCAAACAAGCAGACGGATTTCCTGATGGTTAGAAATTCACGTCGCATAGAGACACTAAAGGTGGTATTGGTGCGTTGCCAACCTGAGGTCGGGATGTTAGGTCTAGAGCAAAAGTAAGTTTAACGGCTACCTTACCCTCCGAACCGGAACTCGTCAACGGCAAGTATTGACGTTATGGCGGCATCAATAAGTTAGGTGGTTGTGCCAAGTAGGATCTACATCCTATTATAATTTTTTCATCGTATTTTATTATTTAAAACAATTAGAAATCGTTTTTTGCTAAATGTTGAATAAATGCATGAGATGTTTTTGATTACCAAATTTCATAAATGTCCATCCTTAACCACTGAAGCGAAACTTAATCACCACATGCATTTTTATTGAACATTTATCGGTGCCGCGCTTTTTAAATTATACTCGTACTTCTGTTCGTAGTTCCTGCTAGGCTTGTAAGTATCTTCACGCCCATATCCCCGAAGGGGTAGGCAGAGGCACAATCAGGGCACCCACGACTAGTCCAAGACACTACGTCCCACAATGTGATAGGTGGCATGCCTATCGCCAACCGGGCACATATCCAATTCCGAGCAACATTTTTTTTTATTAGAAAATTGGAAAAACCGAATTTCCTTTTTGTTGCCCAACCCGTGAATCGAACCCCGGACCTCATGCAGTTTAGTCCAACACCTGGACAGCTAGACCACAGAGGCGATTAGGCTAGTAAGAGGCGAGCTAAGGTTAAATGGGCCATTACTAAGATCATTGATGGTAGACTGCCGTGCTGTAACTCGCCTGTGTAAGGATCCACTGCCTTACCTATCCTGCCGCCATAGCGACAGTGTTTTGTTCCGGTCCGGAGTTAGCCTAACACCTCGGCCAAAAATAGGTCTGTAGGCCAAAGTTATCTCTTATTAAACTTAATATTAATAGACCATCCTGTGCCAGGCAGCTCGTAAAAGGCGAGCACAGTCTTACAGTCACTAGCACCGTGACATCTGACTAGATGGTAAAGCTTCGCAGTGACTCGCACTAGTGTTCCTAGGCAGCGTGAATTTCCTAGGTACTAACTGGAAATCTGTCAGCATGATTGCCTTCGAATTTCATAAAAAACGATATTATATTGAAATTAAGACGGTTTAGTGCAATTTTACTGCGTTTCAATTATACTTGTTTCAATTTTATATCAAGATAAAATAGAGTAAACAAATGTTGTGATACGATGAATAATTCTCGAATTTATTTTCTTTTTAAGTCTTCAAATATGCGTACAATACTACTATTTAAATTATGCGCTTCGCTTTACACTTTTTACACTTGATACTTTTACTTTTTAAATTGGCTGACCTAATCTAAACTTAAGCGAATGGATTAATTATGTGTACAACTCTATATAGATATTTTTAAAATACATACTGATTTCCGAAGCTTGACGAATATAGCCGAAGCGCATAATTTAAATAGTACTACTGTAAACTATTTGTTAGTAATTAATTCCTAAAGCGTGTAGCAATAAAACAACGTATGTGGGAAAATTGTAATAAAAACGAGGCAAGTCGGTTAGCCCGGATCCTTCCCGTCACTGTGTCCAGTAACTGGAATCTTTAAAAGGGTTCTCATGTAGGGTACCACGTGTGTATCAACAATTTGAAAGTAAATTGTGTGTGAACAAAGTCAATTAACTGTCAGCGTGATAATACTTGTATTTTTAAAACAAGGCAATTGATTACGAAACAATCGTTTTTACTAGGAGTATTTTTATTATCTAAAAAAATCTTATATATATCTTATATCTTATATATAATATCTTATTCTCGTGTCACGATGTTCGTTTCCGTACTCCTCCGAAACGGCTTGACCGATTCTCGTGAAATTTTGTGAGCATTATGAGGAGGTCTGAGAATCGGCCAACATCTATTTTTCAAACCCCTAAGTGATAAGGGTGACTTCCCCAATTTTTTTACTAAAACCACATTAAAAATATAGCAGAACAACGTCTGCTGGGACAGTCTAGTATCTGTATATAGTAATTAAGCTCATTGAAATCGACTTCAAGTATTTTATTGTCCACATTGCGATTTGATAATTTTTTTTCGACAGCACATGGTTCCGAAATGGTTTCACATAAACTTTATCAACATCCTATTAGTAGATTTTGAGTTACACTTAATAATGTTATAATTACTGTGTTATATTGACGATGTTTAGGTCGTCAAAATAAGTAATAAATTATGCATTAATAAGTATGACTCAAAAATCACTAGTTGGATCATGATAAAATTAATATGGGGCTACTTCGGAATCATGATTTATTTCTTAAAAAAGGAACCATCAAAATCGGTTTTCTTTTGACGGAGTAATCGCGTGACAAACATACAAAAAAAACATAGTGTAGAATTCAGAACCTCCTCCTTTTTTAGAGACGCGGTTAAAAATGCATCACCAATCGCGTCACGCCTAATCGAACGATGGACCAAATTTGCTAATTCATTTTTTGTTGTATTAGTTATTGTCAGAAAAATATAATTTATGTATTTAATATCCAATTCATTTTAACGTTAAATATAAATAAAAGTATCGTAGGGTACGTCAGTATTCAAGTTACAAGACTTTGAACGCAGCTGAATGATATAATCAAATTTGTTGTTTCATTATAATTTAGATTTAATTAAATATTAGATTGAAACGTTAAAACATAATAAAAATTAGAAACGTCTGTGAAAATTTACTATTAATTTCAGACATATTTAAAGATAAGCCTTTCTTATTGTAATATTACTTAGTAAATAACTAAGATTAGCGATAATATAATCACAATAATAATTATTGTGAGTTGCAGACGTAGACAAAGACACCATGTCAAATAAACCAAAACAAAAAGACGATTTTAATACCTTAATGCGGGTTGTGATCATAAAAATGTTGTTGCATTTATTTTGTACAGACTAAATCAAATCTAGAAAATAAATGTGTTTCTTAGTGTTAATATTCAGACTAAGACTTTTATAACATACTGTAAATGAATGTCAGTTTTGTTTCATTTTAGTAAGCTGTGCCTTCACTTAGTTTACTAAAATTTAATTCTATGCCAGATGCAATAAATCTCTTTATTTCGAGATATGGGTGTTAATAATACTTTTATGATAATATTATATTTTGCTATAATTTCGTACATGCTTAAAAAATTATATTACAATCTATACGTATAATAAAACAATAATGCAACTTAATCTTTAAATAAAATATTTTTTAATACAATGAACGTAAAAGTAGTCCTAAAAGCTAACTTAATTAATATTTAACCAGAGAATGTGTAAAAGGCCCTTACATGTTGATAATACCGCCAAAACAGCAGTTTTTTAATTGTATAAAGTATCTTTAGCGTTATCCCAGGGATCTACAAAGCACTAAGTTACACGAAAATCAATTAATTTCAAACTTAAAATAAGATTAAACAACAAATATCCAAACAATTCCACGAACATATGAGATTATTTTCGCATCGATAAAGATTTCCATTTTAGTAGAGCAACAAAGAAGCTATGGAATAACTGGATTAACTTGTCTTGCGGGTGTCTCCATCATGCGACATCATACTTGCACTCTCCATAAGATCTCACCATGCAACTAGATACCACTTACCGGCTAACCCATTTATACAGCGCTTCTATGAAAACAGGACTAAATGAATTAATGCAAATTTATACTATAAACTGTCGCAGGTGCGGTAGGACGAGTTCCAACCAACGCTGGGTTCAGTTTAGCGCGACGATTTTATTTATAATCTCTAGGTGAGACGTAGTAACATTTATATGTGTTACTTAACGGATTGTTTAACTAATACAGTAAATGTAGTTAATAACTATAATTTTAATTAATGTTTGAGTACTTTCTTTACGTTTAGTATTAACCACGATAGGCAACGATTTCATTTATAATCTCTAGGTGAGACGTAGTAACATTTATATATGTTGCTTAAGGGATTGTTTAACTAACAAATAAGTATAGTTAATTATAATTAATGTTTGTGTACTTGTTTCACGTTCGTTAATAACCGCAATAGGCAACGATTTTATTTATAATCTCTAGGTGAGACGTAGTAATATTTATATGTTTTACTTTACGGATTGTTTAACTAATACAGTAAATGTAGTTAATTACCATTATTATAGTTAATTTTTGTGTGTTTGCTTTACGTTTAGTATTAACCGCGATGGGCAACGATATTATTTAAAATCTCTAGGTGAGACGTAGTAACATTTATATTATGTTTTGCTTAACGGATCGCTTAGCTAATACAGTAAATGTAGTTAATTATAATTAATATTACTTTTAGTATTACGAGTAACTGCGATAGGCAATGATTTTATTTATAATCTCTAGGTGAGACTTAGTAACATTTATATGTGTTACTTAAAGGATTGTTTAAATAATACCTTAAATGTATTTAATAACTATTGTTATAATTAATGTTTGAGTATTTGCTTTACGTTTAGTATTAATCACGATAGGCAACGATTTTATTTATAATCTCTAGGTGAGACGTAGTAACATTTATATGTGTTGCTTAACGGATCGCTTAGCTAATACAGTAAATATTTATTAAAATTATTATAATTTGTTGTATATCTATTTACCATGTTCATATAATCGAAGTAAGTATTAGCTAAATAATAATAAAAAAAATCTTTATTGTACGACTAAATCATAACAGTGTTACATATTACATTGACAAAATTACATTTCATATAAAAGGTTTTATCGCTAATAAACGATCTCTTGTAAACAACAAACGTTTAGTTAACTAAGAAGGAGTAGAGCGAGAGTGAGCATATTTTGTACGTACAAAATGTAGAAAAACATTTGAACGTACGGTTACTTACGTATACAAACGTATCTTCAGGTTAAATCCCTTGTAGGGTAGGAAGAGAGTATCGATAAGGTCGGCAACGCATCTGTGATACTCCTGGTATTGCGGAAGTCCGTGGGTGGAGGTAATCACTCTTCATTAGATGACCCACTTGCTCGTTTGCCTCCTCTTATATAAAAAATCACCTGTGTTGTCTAGCTGTCCGGCGTCGGACTTGACTCCTTGAGGTCGCGGCTTCGATCCCCGGGTCAGGCAACAAAATGTTAGAAAATGAATATTTTCAATTTTCTAATAAATATAACGTTGCCTGGGATCGGGTATGTGCCCGTTAGGCGACAGGCTTGCCACCTATCACATTGTGGGAAATAGTGTCTTCGGCTGGTCGTGCGTGCTCTGGTTGTCTCTACCTACCCTTTCGGGCATATGGACGTGAGGATACTTACTTACTTACTTAAAATCTGAATAAACTACTGAAATTACTAGATGACTTAAAATCTGGAATGTGGAAAAACATTAGAACTAACAGTTCATCTTACGTACACACATACATTTCTTCAAGTTAAATCCCGTGCTGGTTAGGCTGACAGTATCGAGTGCCAAATGAACGAATTTCACTAGATTGACTAGAAGATGTAAGCTATTGTTATGAAGAGATAAATTATAAATTGATTGGCATATCGCAAACTGGCTGTAAGTGAGTCATTTAACAATTTAAAGAACGACGTACATATTTTTTCCTGCCTTGTTTGTCAAGTGGTTAGCGTACATGCCTAATACCACTGACCATCTGCAGGTTCTAGTTCGATTCCCGACAGGTATTTGTGTTATGATGTTTGTGTGAAGTTGGTTAAAAAGCGGTATAAGTTTCACTACGTAAATCACCAAACGTAATCTAAAAAACTCATGGTAAGGGTGATGCCCTTACATGGTGTTAATAGCTAGCGAGTTTTATTTCAATATGTTCTTTTTCAATTTGTTTCCAGCTATAAGTTTTTTTAGTCCATAAACCGTTGTCTTTAAATAAAATAAAATGAGTAGTAAACATTGCACACTCGTTGGATATGTACTTTTTGTTTTTAACATATTTTTATTTTAGTACTTACCTATATTTACATAAACGTTCATTAAAAAGCAATAGTTTTATTTTTTATCTAGTTTAATGTCTTTTAGTATGATTATCCACTATACCAACAAAGCGGTCATGTTATAGTCAAGATAAAGTAAAAATCTTATTGAAAAATATTTTTTCCTTAATGTATTAATTTATAAGTAATATATGTATACATACAATACATGTTTATATGTTTTAAACTATGAATAGTCCATAGTTCCCAGTACTATTATTATTTTGATTTGCTTTATCTTTTTTTTTAATAAATCTAAATTTCTGCTTTATTTTGTCAACTAATATTTTTTTTATTTACCAAATTATTTTAGTTGAACTTACAATTTTATTTAACATGAAATACGTACTTTTTTACTGGCGCTTCTTGTACCTATTCTTTTTCATTCATGGTGTGGGTATTGTTGAACGTTATTATGTAATACTGAAATAAATTTATCAAGCACTCTGATCTAAAATTATTAATAATTATATAATTACAATAAATGTTATTGATCACCGCCCAAACCTGTATGTTTTTTTTTATTTTTATGAGTTTTATAATTTCTTAAATGAATACCGTAATTTTTTCATATTTTTATAAAGTTTAGTTAATCATCTAATAGATGATATATATATGATGAGTAGATGATAGATAAATTTATAAATTAAAGAAAATAATCGAAATCGAAATTTTTCAAATAGTTGAAATAAAAATTAATTATAATTTAAATCTAATAAAATTAATTGTAATTATTGTACAGGTGTTTTCAATTATTTATGTTTCCCAGTTTTATTTTTTGAACATATTTTTTTCAAAATATTGCCTTTGAAATTACATGATATCAGAAGTACCTACTCAAAGTAACACATGAAACATTTTTAATACTCTCTACATAGTTGTAAGGGACAAAGCGTAATTGTATATACGTGTGCATATATATATGTTCGTATATACTTATTTCTTAAATTTCAATTCGATGTAAGTGAATTGTCCAAAAAAAAAATGCGGAGGTCGGTAGACTATAAAATATCCAATCTTCAGTACTTTATTTTTATTACAATTCTATAGCCGCTCTCCATAATAATTGCTTTTAAAGTAATATTTTAAACTTTTAAACTACTTAGATAAATTTTACGACTCTAACTGTGATAAAGTTATGGAATTTTATAAATATCAAGGGTATAATTTTAAAAATTAATACTTACTCGCATCTTTTACACTAAAACTCCAAATTCAATAACATGTATTTGATCTGGGGACAGGGCAAAGCCCAAGATGAAATAAGCGAAGCCCAACGATAAATCGAAGCGCTCTGGCACTATGTAACTACCTTATCTCCAGGCGATTCTTCGTTTTTTTGAACTCTCATAGCTTGGAAATGGATAAGACCAAGAAGTGGAAGAATTTAATTATATCCGAAACCCCCAGACATATGACCCCCCTTAAAAATGTAACTTTCTTAAAGTCCTAGGAAGCCAAAAATAGATAAATAATAAAAAGTGTAAATACAAAACAACAAAAAAATCTAAAATTTGGAACTTTAGTCACCCCATACTACAAAAAAGGGAGTTTGAAAGGGAGAATGAAAATACTTACAAATCTCTCTCAAAAATACTAGCGCATCGTTATTTAACGGCCAGGATTTTGAAAAATCTTCGAATCTACTGGTTACCTTACCATTTAACGCGAAACACGACAATGGCGAGCACTGACGCTGTGGTTCCTAAAATATGTATTATAAGCATGTCACTCTTCGCTATTCTACACCGATTACCTTGTAAATTAAATTGTGGTTAATCTCATCAAAAAACATTTTTATATAAAGTGTTGGCAAGATGAGTTGAGTTGGCAAAAAAATCATGTCATGTCATGACAAACTTCTCAATTTTCTCTTAAAAGAGGGTTTTGCCTCTAGCTCTGACAGCTTGAATAAGAAGCTTGGCTCTACATTTAATATTTTTTCACAGTATGAGTCATATTAACTCTTCTTGGCATCATTTCACATGAAAATATTTTCGATGGGATTGTGTTTACAATTAAAGGGATACGCAAAATCAAAAAACAAAACAAGTATATGAGATAGACAAATAATGCTTAAATATGGAATGTGACCCTGTATAATTCACAATTACTTACAACTCAATTCGATTTACCATCGACTGAAACAAAATTACTAAAACAATTTACAAAAAAAATTCAATTCATCTAGATGAAGATTGAAGTAGTGCCTTATCAAAATTATTATAGTACAAGTTAATAATTGAATTTCTAAATATACTTAAGAATTAAAGTAAATTTGAAGAGGAAGTAATCTTAATAATACGCGAAAAAAGGCAATTAACAAAATACTTTTTTTATGTAATAGGAAGGCAAACAAGCAGACTAATATCCTGATGGAAAGAAATTCACGCCGCCTAGAGACACAAAAGTGGTAATGGTGCGTTGCCAACCTGAGGTCGGGATGTTAGGCCTCGAGCAAAAGTAAGTTTATCGGCTACCTTACCCTCCGAACCGGAAATAAAATAGGCACTTCCGTTAAGAATTTAAAAATCTAGGACTGACAATACAAAGTCATCTTCTATTTTTAACTAACAAAATGTTTTCATTTATACTGAATAACAAATCTACATCTCATTCAAATCCATCAACTAAAATAGAAAGTAACTTTTATCAAATTAAATTTAAAGCTAACAGCAAATTTCTTTGCGGAAAAATTCACGAGCATAGCCTAGTTTTTCATAGGATAGTTTCATTTTAGATGAAAGATTTGACGATACCGCTGAGCTCTAAAATCACTTTATCTCTTATTTCTTTATTAGGTAAGCTTTATCATCGAAATATCTATGCTAATTTTCGTATTAAAATATCTATGTTAATAAGGATGATAATCTTGTCGATCATAAAACCTGATAGTGTTCTGAATCACACCTCTTTAATGAAATCTGTATATTTTATTAACTTGTATTGATATACAGGGTTACTTTGAAAGGACCGACCAAATTTTAATGTGAGGGTGTAAAGGATTAAATATTATTGCGAAATTGTGATATTTACTTTTATAAACATTAATTTAAAACAGTCCGCAAAAATGATTCACTTATCACGCTATTTAGTACGTAGTAAGAGTAATGACGTCACCAGTCTGCGAATGCAACTGCGGTTGGTGAGAATCATGTTATGCTTGGCTTACAATACAACCATGCATCTTGTATTTTGCGTCAGTTAAAAATCGTTAATTATGTTTTTTTTTAATTTTTTTTTCATGAATCGAAAGTGTCATCAATTCCGTTCCTCAAAATTTGGCTGGTGCTTTAGATGTAACCCTGTACACAACTAAAAAAAATCTGCTTTTTGCTAATTGTAAGCTGAAAAAAAAAACACAATTTTCGAGTTACATTGCCTGTTCAGGAAATGGTGTCCTTTGATTTTGAAGTCTGGGATAATGAATGAATAATGCTGGGAGATGGCGTAATTATTTCCGTAAAACAGAAATTATTAAAATTACGTGAAACACATTATTATTTTTTTACTTATCTCCGAGCCAAGTCGCTTACAAGTGAGCAGAAATAGTTAAATAGTGATCCCTACATATTAGCCTAGCTTTGTGGTAATCATGGAACATCAACCTAGGTCTCCCCAGATACCTACATCCATCCACATTCATATGTATATATGTTTTGTCAATCTTTCATCCGCCATTCTTTCTACATGACTGAACCAACGGAGCATGCCCTTTTTTATTTGTACACCGATACTTCATTTATCGGATAACACTCTTTCTCGGATCTGTGTTGCTTAATAACTATGATGCGGTCAGCGAGAATAATACAACATATTTTGCGTAAAATTTTATAAAACTAAATTATTCACTAAAATATGGTTTAACCAGAGATTAGTATATATATTGTCTTTGGTTTAACTGAAGACAATAAAATATTTAATTACATTTTAAGTTCGCTTCACGCTTATGTATAGCCTATTTTCTACTTTTTAAAAAAAAGCTAATCTAAAAAAAAACATATATTATAAATATTTTGTTCTTTTTTAATAAATGAATATATCAGCATTTAGAAGAAACACAGATTTTGAAAAATCTTAGATGAGATTTACGAACTGGCCTTACTTAAATTAGTGGAAGCTCTTAGAATTAAAATAGATGAAATAGTAACAAAGTGATTCGTAAATACGTAAATCGGAATACAATAACAAACTAAACAAAAAAATAGGAATTAAAACTGCTAAAATGATATTCACCCAACTTCTTTCCCGTATTTATATTTTTATAAAACTCTAGCTGTACCGGTGAACTTAGTTCCACCCGTTCAGTTTGTACGAGAGACATTAAAATGTTTGTTTTTCCGTGTTTCATCTCAGTTTTCCCTTTTTTTATCTTTTAAACTTTCCCTGGACTTGAACAAATAACTCAAAACCAAAATTAGCTAAATTGATTCAACCGTTTTGAGCTTTAGCGAGATAAAAAAATAGGAATTGATTTTTATATATAAAGCATAGGAAAAGCTATAACAAAGGCAAACTTTGACGAGTACTTACTGACAACAGGTTGATAAAATATCACTTTAGAACAGTGTTGACAAAAGATACTACTGAAACTAATGTTTATTTTATTAACTCAAACGAGAATTGAATTGATATGAAATCTAAGTTTAATTTCATAGCGTATATAAACAAAAATAAACTAATAAAACGACTTAATAATACGTGTTTGAAATACATTTTAATTTAAAAATAATTGGAATTATGATCTTAATAATATACAAATAGGTAAATTATTTAAATTTATGCAATTTATGAACACCTCTCCTGATATCTTTATTTCAGTTTAAATGATTTAGTATCGATAAATTCAAATTTAATTATTTGCATATATTTTCCATTTTATTGCTATTTGTTTTGAATAATTAAAACAAGATAAAAAATAAAAACTAAATAAATTTAGGTGTTGGTGCAACTAAAATGTGTAGTCTAGAGATAAATTTTACAGCTTACGTTACTTATAGCTGTTACTAAATTCTTATTAAAAAAACTTATCTGCTATACTTAAAAATAATTAGTATCCGAATAAATAGTGTCGAAGAATGAATAAATTAATGATTACTATTATAATTTTAAATTTATTCACACTTAAAATGTTATACTATGTACACCAATCCAGACTTTGTGTAAATTGGGCATATTATGAAAGGGTTATGAAAGGGAAAAATGGGCTTAAATGCATGCATCGCATATTATGCACACATAATAATATAACACGCATCAACTATGTACACATAAACCATACATAATTCACATATACATACATATATTCACGCCAAGTCTCCCACGAGGTAGGCAGAGAGTATCGAGTGCCAGATCTCAAGATCCTTGAAGACCTCTCGGCTTGAGAGGCTGGCACTGCATAACCATTAACTACCCTTTTCTTAAAAACACGCCGGTTTTGGAGACTCCCGGCACTACTCTCGGATCTAACCCAAACTTCGCCAATCTTTCATATGTCATCTTTTGGAAATAACTGAATCATCCCTTTTCTCACTTTAACATCAAACCTTCCTTTACATCTTACTCTTTCTCGGATCTCACTATCACGAATGCGGTCAGCGAGCGTAACACTACAGAGTTTCAGAATGTATACGCAATATTTTAACAAAAAAAAGGTATAAACGTACTTAAGTTAGTATCAAATGAATTAATATTGCTTTTTTTTGCATTAAATAGCTCAATTATAATGGAAGGTTATTGGTTTTGATATTAAATATAAGTGTACTTAAAGCCACTTAGAATAAACATCCAGAGAGAAAATAAACAAAAACAATAAAATTCTCTTAGGTATTTATACTCTATTACGAGTAATACAAAATAATTTAAAACGCACCTAATAGGATTAAATATCTATTAATATTTTAATAAGCTAAAATCCTGTCAACATGAACTAGCTCCACTAATAAGCGGTGTGTTTGTGTTATACGATATCATCGTGTTATTAAGGTTTTATTTGAGGTGACCATGTATATCTTATCAACGGGACTGTCCTGTCTAATATTATTTTAGGCAAATTAAAATCCTTTAGAACATTAAAATGAATTTCCTGAGCATGGCTTATTTTTAACTTCCGACAGAAAAGAGCAGTATTAATTCTATTAAAACTAGCTGTCCCGGCAATCTTCATTTTACCCGTTTACTTTGTATAAAAAAAGTAATATATTGTTTTTCCTGATTTCTCTGCAACTTTTCCCTGTTTTTTTTCTACATAAGAATCTTCTCGTAACAATAAAATATAATAAAATAACAAAGTATTAGCCAAATCGGTCAGGATGTTTGGAAGTTGTTTGTTTTGCAACACATTCACCGATTCATTTTTATATTATAGACTAGCTGCCTATTCCGGCTTCGGATGTTAATTTTTTTGATTATAAATTGAGATATAAGCTATCCTATCTTTCAAATTGGATTGAACTGCACACGGTGTGTAAATTTGATTCAAATCGGTTAAGTAGTTTAGGAGTGCATCGTGGACAAACAACGTGACACGTAATTTATAAATATATTATGTATTATATATTAAGATGATAAAGTTTGTAAGAATGGATGAATGTTTGTTACTCTTTCACGCACATACTACTGTAATGTACGGATTTAGGTGAAACTTTTAATATACATGTAACAATTTATAAAAAATGTGAATTGACACGCGAGTAAAGCTGCGAGTGGAACTAGTTATTTATTAATTTAACGAGTTTGTGTGTGTGGATGTGTGTATGTGTGTGTTAGTGTGTGTGTTTTTTTGTGTATGAGTGTGTATGCATGTGGTATTACAACTTCTATAGAAATTACTGATTTCGATGTGGAATTTTTGTTTGAAAGCTGATGTAATCGAGTTAGTTCCTAGCTACCTTATAAATACCTTTTGTCAGGGATTATAGTTTTTTTTGTTTTGACTATTTTTAGATAACAAAAACATATACTCATAATCTAAGTAGTGAAAAAATAAAAAAAATGAAACATGAAACTACAGACAAACAAGATAAAAAAAAAAAGTAAGTATCTTCACGCCCATATCCCCGAAGAGGTAGGCAGAGGTACAACCAAGGCACCCGCGACTAGCCGAAGATACTAAGTCCTACAATGTGATAGGAAGTCGCCTCTGTGGTCTAGCGGTCCGGGTGTTGGACTTGACTGCATGAGGTCCCGGGTTCGAATCCTGGGTCGGCCAACAAAAAGAAAATTGGATTTTTCCAATTTTCTAATAAAAAAAATGTTGGTCGGGATTGGAAATGTTGCCCGGTTGGCGATAGACAAACAAGATGTTTTTTGTAATGGTTAAAGATACACAGTCTCTGGTGTTCAAAGTTGGTAATGATGACCTGCCAAACAAAAACTAGACTATAATGCCTCTTGCATAAGTGAGCCAATGGTCTCCATTAAAGAGTATTTGAAAACTAATATCAAAACTATAATAATATACTATAATTTTACTTATTCTACTCAATAACTGTATAAGCAAAACAACTTTAACTTAGTGTCCCTTAACATAAAACACGGTTAAATTGCAAATTTTAAGCAATATGACTTAGTTTTGGCACTAGACACGCACACAGGAGTAATCAAACTCATCTTAGACCAAGAGTAATAATAATCTTGGAGGGGGTTGCCTAATGCTGCCGACCAATCGTGAAACTCGGTTTCAATTCCCAGCATAGGCAGTCACTTGTGTGATGAACAACTAGGTATCGGTATATCTGGGCCAGGGTTTTTTTATTTTTATACGTACTTAGTATCGTTGAATGTTACTCATAACAGATAACTAGCAGGCTGCCCAGTTTCGCATAGGTGTATAATCTTCCATCTTATTTTACATACATATATCTTTCTCTTGCATCACTCCATCTTTTGAAATAAACGTATATACATACACTGGGACATATGACGGAAACCGACTTTGTTATATACTTTGTTATATACCAGTCCCGCTTCAACACAACATCATGGACACATGAGCTCTATCTCTCAATCCAACGTTTATCTAGACAGGACTCGCGAGGCGTAAGTAAGGATAGATAATGGCCTTGATAGGCTGTACGCCGACTAGGCAGATGGCCGCTAGTCCACTTGCAAAACGGAATCATAACACATGAAATTCACGGACCGCAACTATCCAGGTTTTGTTGCCATCACATGTTGTTGCTGACACGTAATTGCAATTTACTTTTAATTTATAGTATGTATCCTTACAACCGGTGGATCTTCGACTATTTATCGCAAAATGTTATTTTATTGGTGAATCACATATACAGGAAGTTTTTTTATACAAGAGGAGGCAAACGAGCAAGTGGGTCACCTGATGGAAAGAGATCACCGCCGCCCTAAGACATCCGCTACACCAGGAGTATCAAAGATGCGTTGCCGACATTTAAGGAATGAGTACGCTCTTTTCTTGAAGGTCCCTAAGTCATAATTGTTTGGGAATACCGCCCTCTATAACTGATTCCACAAAGGTGATGTGCGAAGTAAAAAATGTCTACAGCTATGCGACACGGAAGTCAATTCTTTATGTGAGAGGTCAGCAAACAAGCACACGGCTCTCCTCATGGTGCGAGATAACCGTGACCTATAGCCACCTTAGATGTTACAGGTACGTCGCTGTTCTTTAGCCAGGATGTTAGAGCTGTTATGCAAGTCTACCGCTACTCTACTTTCCAGGAGCTAGAGAGCCATTATGGTGTCAGGATAAGGTAAGGCGGTGGATCTCTACCCGGGCAAGTTGCTGCACAGGACTCTACTATCAGTATAAGGCTTAAAGTATTGCAACAGTATCGAATAATGTCATTTTTAGAGAGTATTACTGGAGAGCATACCCACATTCCATCATCAAGTGTATTTTTGAAATAAAAATGAATTATAGAATTCATACCGACCACATCAAAACCCCAAACGCAACAACATCAGAGACAACATCGTGTCGATGCACCGACGCATAAGGCGCTGATATTGAAATACCGCTGCATGTCCTCCGGTGTGCGGCGATGGAGATTTTAACTTTGAAATGTCGCCGCAAGGACATGCGGCGGTAGTGTGTATAGCACACTACAAATGTAAACAGTAAGGAAACTAACTAACATTGGAAAGCTGCAAACACACACTAGCAATTGCGTCGAGGAGAACCCTTAGCGATTTTTGCAGCTTCATTTGTTTCCGCTATCTCCTCAAAACACCACCTTGAGATTACCTACTTATATTATCGGCTTCTTTTTTTAAAAACGAATTGTAACATTATTAAAAAAATACAAATTCCAATGTAATCTTACATATGTCTAACTTAAATAAAAAGGATAACAAATTGCAGTGCGAAACTGAAGCGTAAAGCATAAAATCCGTCTGCTCATTCTGCGCGTATTAAAAGGCTCATAAACAGAAATACTACTTTCTACCTATCTGTTTATTTTCAATGTCCTTGAATATTAATGACTTTTGACAGCTAGTTATAAATCATTTACCAATTCGCCTAATTAATATCTATTCTAATGTCCCAATATAATAAAATTGATAAAGATATCTTATCTTATAAATTAAAAACTATAATGAGGATAAACACTTTTACTATCTACAAAATTACGCAAAGGTCAAGTGTACTTAATTGGCCTTTTGTAACGCGTGCTTTATATTTACATAACATTACTAAAACCGGATACAGTTGAAAACTATTTGCTTGTCAAGAGTAAACAGCTTTTTTCTTTTTTTATATTAAAACATAGGACACAAACAGGCAGTCTACCTGTCTTTCTAGCTGACTGGCTATAAAGCCAGCGTAGTCGCTATGTTAAAGCAATCTTAGATTACGTATTCAAGTCTGCCGTCTTCTCTGCCTTCCAACACGGAAGACGACAATGATAAGCACTGATACTATTTATGCAGGAATAGGTAAGGCAGTAGCACAAATCTGGACGTGCTGCAGCACAGGACACTGCAACCAGTGCAGTGGTCTTATTGGTAATTTCTTTAAGCCAATATTAATAATCAATCCAAAGATAAAGATAGGCCTACTAAAGTTGAGTTGCCAGGATATTTTGGTTAATCATTGAAAAATAATACCGGTTACCTTGCAACTGATCTAGAATAGCACTATCTCTTATCTTAGATTGGTTATTAATACTGGCCGTTAGTTAACTTAATCTTGAATAATAATAATATGTGAAGTTGTTAAACCTTAAAGGCACTGATTTATTTGAATGTGCACCGCCCACCCCGTACTAAATCAATTTATATTTTTTTCAAAGCTATACTAGGCTGAGATATATCCATAAAACTAACTATCAGTACTTTTTTCGCTTATAACAAAATTATAAATATTTCGCTTTTTATCGCCTATATGGTCTAGCGGTTCAGTTGTTAGTTGTTGGACTTGACTGCTTGAGGTCTCGGGTTCGAATCGGGGGTCGGGCAACAATAAGAAAATTGGATTTTTCCAATTTTCTAATAAAAAAAAAGTTGCTCGGAATTGAAAATGTGCCCGGTTGGCTACAGGCTTGCCACTATTCACATTGTACGACTTAGTGTCTTCGGCTAGTCGTGGGTGCCCTGGTTGTGCCTCTGCCTAGCTCCTTCGGGGATATGGGCGTGAAGATACTTTACTTTATAATACAACAGCAGAAGAGTAAATTCTGTATATTAAATTAAAGATATTTGTAAATAAATTATAGTTTATAATAATGAAGTGAATGAAATCCCCCGTGTTGGTCCTGGCTCTTTTTCAGAACCGACCATCTGCCTTCCTGCCAGGCAGCTCGTGAAAAACGAGCATTGGTAGATGGTTCTGACTTGGTAGTAGAGTTTCGCAGTGACTCGCAACCACCAGTTGTACCGTGGTACTACCGC
The DNA here is from genome assembly GCA_002245475.1 of Calephelis virginiensis. Classification (NCBI taxonomy): domain Eukaryota; kingdom Metazoa; phylum Arthropoda; class Insecta; order Lepidoptera; family Riodinidae; genus Calephelis; species Calephelis virginiensis. Next base: position 181,411 of record NJDC01005132.1, read on the forward strand.
CTTGCCTATTCCTATTGCCATAACGTCAGTTTGCCGTTATCTTGTTCCAGTTCAGAGGATAAGGTAAACGTACTTTTGCTTAAAGCCTAATATCCCGGCCTCAGGTTGGCAACGCACCATTGCCACCTTTGGTGTCTCTAAGTAAAGTGAATTTCTTACCATCAGGAAATTCATCCGCTTGTTTGTCTTCCAATATCATAAAATGTCCCTTTAGTTGAAATGAAAAATAGAAAATAATTCAAATCTCTCAATGTAAAACTCTAAGTTCAAATAAAAAAAAAATAAGAAAAAACAATTTGTTGTTTAAGAGCGCGGGTGCTTGATGCGATATTCTGTTTTCTGTTCCTCATAGTGCTGGATTACCTAATGGGCTAGACTGGGGCAGGCCAAGAAAAAATTGACATGAATTTTTTCCGACATCAAATTCTTAATTTGAATATATATTTTTTATTTTTTTACCAAATTAAAAAAATATGCTTAATTTGTTTTATTTTGCTGTTCGTTTGTTTGTTCAATTGTTATTCTATTCCAATTTTCAAATTTCAAATTGCGCTCTTAAATACCAAAACAGTATAAAATTTAAAAGCACAAATGATTTCTTTTGTTTCATTGATATGATATATGAGGTGTTTGAAATTCTGAAATTGCGAAAATAAGCGTCAATTTTATAATATTTTTAAAAAAGGAAGGGCCTCAAAATAAAAATGGCATATGGGCACTGTTCCTCATATCAGTTACTAAAGTATTTAAAACAATTGAAACCTAGTAACCAAATCAAGAAAACGAAGATCGCCAAGTATTAATATCATTCCAACAGCTCTGGAGTTAATAACAAAACCGACTTTAAACATATAGATTGTATAAATACAGTACTAATATAGCGCACGCTTGCAGATCGCCGGCATGCAGTGCGCAATGTGCGCGTGCGACCTTTCACAAGCGCAATTATCGTGCGCGTGCGCTTCTTTCTACCCATACGCACCAATACCCTCTTTTACGGATATGGAAAGTGTTACTTCGATGCACATGCCTTTGCATTCTTTTTTTTATAACTATTAACACACTGTTTGGACAGTATTTAAGATTTTTTTAGTTTTTATTTTGTCTTACTAAAACTGGCACCTAGAACCGCCATTTGTGAAATTTTATCTTCCCCGTGTTGGTCATGCTCCTTTGCAGAATAGACCATCTGCTTTCCAGGCAGCTTGCAAAAGGCGAGCATAGGCTTACCGTCACTAACACCATGACATCTGACTAGGTGGTAGAGTTTCAGCGACTCGTCCGGATTGGTACCACAGCCTGAGCTATTTCTGCCGCCATAACGTCAGTGCTTGCTATTGACGTGTTCCGGTTTGGAGGGTAAGGTAGTCAGTAAACTAACTTTTGCTCGAAGCCTAACATCCTGGGCTTAGGTTGGCACCGCACCATTACTAACTTTGGTGTTTCTAAGCGGAGTGAATTTCTTAAGAACAGTAAACCCATCGGCTCGTTTACCTTCCAATATCATAAAAAAATTCTTATACACTTGATTTTAAAACTGTGCCAGTGCTTATTTGATGAATTGGAAATTTCTTTATTAACAATTTTAAAAAGACTTTAAATTATGAAAGTTCATTTTAGTCTGTTGACGAAAGGACTTTCCTCAAATAGTAGTTTCTTTAATCGCTTTAAATTAATGTGACATATGTACTTTTTTGATAAAATTAGATTCCTCGTGTTAAAGCTTTATATATGTAATTTAGAAAGTTACGTCTTCTTTTTTTGGTTTAAAACTGGTTTTGCTCGCTTTAAATTTTAAAGTTTGATTTATGTTTTATTAAAACATTACGTCCCTTGTATTTAAACTTTTAAATTCCATGTTGCTCATGTTAAAGCTTTTTAAGTTGCTTTAAATTTAATGCTTTTCATGGAATTACGTTTTTATATTAAACTTAAATCGCTTTAAATTTTAAACGTTCATTAATTTTAAATTACGCACCTGTTTAGTTGAGCCACTGTGGAGTGTAAAACGTCGCCTGCGAATTATGACGGCAATTTAATCGCTACACTTCGACGGCGGTCGTCTGAGCTTGCAGATTGCTTTTATTATGCGCCTACGCCTCTCCAACTAAAGTTGTTAACGACTATCATTCATAACCTATAAAATACTATTATGTTTAGTGATTTGAACATTATTTTAGTATCTTCGCGCCCATATTCCAGAAAAGGTAAGCGGTGGGTGGCAATGTGATGGGTGGCAAGCCTATTGCCGACCATGCATATATCCAATCCCGGGCAACGTTATTTTTAGGGATTGTTAGACAAAAAGAATTCGTACAAAACTGTTATTTTTTATTTTGTTACTTTTTATTGAATTGAAAAAAAAAGAAGAAGACATTACCTGAACACGACTCTTTCAAGCACTGAAGTTATAGCAGTATGAATAGGTAAAGTGGCGGCACCATTCTGATTAAGTCGTTACAAACCTCAACCACGTAGTCATGGTCACGGTGCTAGTGATAGGTATAGTGTGATGTAAGTGTGATAGGTAAAAGAGAAAATGGCCTATATTCTGCAATAGAATCCGGACTCATTATTTAAACCTACACTGTCTAAATTTTTTTGAAGATAATACAATCAATCATAGCTTCTTCAGGCGGCATTGTTATTTCAACATTGCTTTCACACAAACTTTCATCAACCATTATACTCGTTTGAAAATCGAACCCATTTTTGAGAAATAAAATAGTCTGTGTTGATCTCGCGCCTTTAAGTATGGGTATATCAAATTTCTTTAAAGTCGATCCAGTGATTTAGCCGTGGAGGGATAACAGACAGGCTTTCGCCTTTATTAACCGCTGGCGCAAAAAGAGGGATTTTATACGTTTGAGGTGTCTGTCTGTGGCATCATAACTCCCGAACTGATATAGTGATTTCAAATAACTTTTTTTTTGTATTAAAGGTAACTTATGTGCGAGTGTTCTTAGATATGTTTGATGTAAAACGGTTGAGCCGTTTAAAAGTTATAGGGGATGAAATTGGGGAGATTAACCGATTTATTTACTTTTTAAAGGGAAATTCAGCTTCGTGTCGGGGTTTTTTAAATTTTTAATTTAATTTTAACAACATCATCCGGGCTCCTTCACAGAATAGATCGTCTGTCTTCCTGCCAGGCAGGCGAGCATAGGCTTAACGTCACTAACACCGTGACATCCTTCTAAGCGGTAGAGTTTTGTAGGAACTCGCCCGGATTGGTACCACCGCCTTAACTATTCCTGCCGCCATAACGCTTGCCGTTGACGTGTTCTGGTTCGGAGGGCAAGGTAGCCGGCAAACTTACTTTTGCTCGAGGGCTAACATCCCGGCCTTTGGTTTTCAACGCACCATTACCACGTTTGGTGTCTCTTGGCGGCGTGAATTTCTTTCCATCAGGAAATCCGTCTGCTTGTTTGCCTTTCATTATCATAAAAAGAAAACATTAATATAGATTTAAGAGCCCTGAAGATATAAAAATCGAAACAGATATAACAAATAGAATAATTAATTCAATATTTATTTCTGACAAAGTCCAAATACGTGTTCATAAAACTTGTTTTACTAAGATTCTTAAACATGAATGAATATTAACATATTTACATATTATTGGAGATTAAGTAAAATATGTTTTGAATGAAAGATACCTTAATTGGTGAGCCAAGTGATGTCCTGTTACTTTTAGAAAGGAAAAGTGAACATGCGAGTGATCGTGGAGCTGGTTTCAGATTGAAATCAATTATACGGAGTCGAGGCGCTCCCGCTCCTTCTACGGCCTTCGCGCCACCTGCCCGCTAAGCGACATGCTGAGAAACTTATATGTCAACGTACCCCTCTTCGCGTATAGCCTGTCTAGACAAAATAGAGAATCTTCTAAATATATTAAATACTACTAGTGGTCGCCCATTGGTCGAAATTTGACTATACTAAATTTCGCCATCTTCATTTCTCAAGAACGACTACTTTGTTACCAAACTTTTCAGTGCGTCATCTCTGATCTTTTATCGTTATCATCAATGTATTTGTTTGTGTGTGTCAAATGCATGGTAGTGTTTGTAATGTTTTATTTATTGATTTAATGTACTTTATAAGCATTATTACTGAAAAATATTAGCGTTCTGCACTTCTACACATAAACTATAAGTGTGCTAAATTGTATGCTCCTGCGTCCACGCAATTTTTGTAAAAAGGGGTCCAAAGTTTTGGCATCACGTATTAACGAGTACCAAAAAATTACTGCATTGTTATTGGTCCACATAATAATCAATGTAAAGTTAATTTCAATCAGTCAGAACGTGCCATTACAAAATGACAGTGAGAACAAAGGCGTAATGCCAATCGCTACAAACGCTACATCTCACTCTGTCAGTACCGGAAATGTCAATCTGTCAGTATAAAAAAATATAATGATTATTTTATGGCTTTGAGGGCAAGCTTGATTTCGATTCTCGACAGTGGCAATATTTTGTATCATGATTAGATGTCTGTATTTCTAAGTACGGATGCCTATTAAATTAAACCCTGGACACAAGCAAAATCTGTTTGCTTCAAATGATACATCGTCTAATATTCACACTCTAATTACACGGTCGATCCATGTAATTACGAAGATATTTAATCAGTGATTTTTTAGAAAAAACTTGTTTTTGTTAAAAATATTTTAGATTTATATCATGAAATACCTTTTTACATTCATGATCCATACCCATTTTAACTGTGTTTAAAGTTTAAGCAAATTCTTGTATATTGCATAACGTTTTGCAATATCCATTAAAGGGCTATAAATACCTTTTCACATATTAATATATCTATACATATATCTATAAAAGAAAGCCGTATTAGTAACTTTATATAGTACATAAGAACGGCTGAAAATAATAGGGAGATAACTTAGAACCTGGAGAAGGGTATAGGATTTTTTTACCATGATCGACTCCGAGAAAACTAGGAAAACTAAATTTAAATGTTTCCCAAACAACTTAAACGGGTAAAAAGAAGCTTGTCGGAACAGCTAGTATCTTATAGCTTGTAGAATTCTCTATCACCACAAAGTAGAAATCAAGTTTCTACACTGTTATTACAGTGTCCCATACTAATGTCGATATACGAAATGATCTAGTAACAGTTTTTAAAAATACTCATTAAAAACTTAAGCCACTACAATCCCCTGAGGGCCAACAACGTTCGCTTAGCTGACCACACATCCAGTAAATAAGTAGCTGTCCATGCATTTTTAACCACCGTTTGCCCGAGGACAGGAAAAGCTTATAATAAATCTTCTGTAAGATTTGCTTTGCACAAAATTATTTTAAATTAATAAGTAAATATCTTCACATCCATATCCCCGAAATGGTAGGCAGAGGCACAACCAGGGCACACACAACTAGCCGAAGACACTAAGTCCCACAATGTGACACATTCAATGTGACAAGCCTATCGCCAGCCTGCCACATATCCAATTCCGAGCAACTTTTTTTATTATGAAATTGGAAATACTACATTTTTTTGTTGCCCGACCCGGGATTCGAAGCCGGGACCTTATAAAGTTAAGTCCAACACTCGGACCGCTAGACCACAGAGGCGATTTAGATTTTAAATTTATATAGAAAAAAAAGGTGAAAAAACACTATCTACTTTATATACAAGCTGAAGAGTTTGTTTGTATACACTTACCTCAAGAACTATTAATGTTCCAAATTGATAAACCATTTTTATATTGGATAGGTTATTTATCGAGGATTGCTTATGGGATCTACAGATGAGATGCACGTGTGGGAGGATTTTTTTTATGATATTGGAAGGCAAACAAGCAGACGGATTTCCTGATGGTAATCAATTCACGCCACCTAGAGACACCAAAGGTGGTAATGGAGCGTTGTCTACCCGAGGCTGGGATGTTAGGTTTCGAGCAAAAGTAAGTTTACCGGCTATTTTACCCTCCGAACCGAAACACGTTAATGGCAAGCACTGACGTTATGGCGGCAGGAATAGACAAGGCGGTGGTACCAATCCGGGCTAGTTACTTCGAAATTCTACCACCTAGAAGGATGTCACGGTGCTAGTGACGACAAGTTATGCTCGCCTTTTACGAGCTGCCTGGCAGGACGGCAAACTGTTATGCAAAGCAGCCCGAATTTTTTTATAGTACATATTATGCTTATCTTTAATATTGCGTTCCTACAGAAGAAGTTCAATCGACAAAAGAAGGTTCGCTCGATACTTGAATTAAAAGCTAATAATAAATATTAGAAGTAATAGATTAACAATTAAAAACAGAGCTGATCTAAATAATTTATTTAAGATGATTTGAGAATAGATTAAGATATATAATGCAGTCGAAAAAATGTTTAAATAGAAATGCATTTCTCAATCTTGCATTTTTGATATAATTTAGACATTATGATACAGATTCCAGTCTCTGGAAAGTAGCGAAAAATAAAAAAATAATTGTCAAAATTACTCGAAAGCGATCAAAGTTAAACAAAAAAAGTTTCAATAAAATATGTATAGCTTTTAATTTTACATAAAAAAGATTATATATGTCTTTATTATTTCCGTCAAAATTAACAGAGGTTTTAGGTTTCAGAGGTAATCATAATGTAAGTCAGATTTTTCGTTTTATTAATAAAACCGTGAGTGTTACGCGGTCATATGAAAAATCCAAAGTTGAGAAATTCATTTGGATTTAAAGAAGTATTTGACTGGATCTCATAATAAATTTGTTTTATTTATATTTTTATATTATATTTTTGTAACTAGTCATTCATATAAGTTTCTTTATATTATTACTAGCTGCTAACTGCGCCTTCGCCCGTGTTTTCACAGAAACCCGGTGTGCGATCGGGATTAAAAATAGTCTATATGTTAATCCAGGTCACAATCTATCTGTCTTCCAAATTTCAGACAAATCCGTTCAGCCATTCGAGCGTGAAAGAGTAACAAACATCCATACATCCATACTTACAAACTTTCGCATTTATAATATTAATAGGATTATGTTTAGGTTATTTATTTATTGTGCATAATGCTTTCCTCTGTTTCATCACAGATTCTAACTTTACGGTTGGCTGGAAGAAATCTGTAGACCTAGAGATAAACCCACCTTTTGTGTATTACCGTTTATCACTGTACATGTATATATCATAAATTGTGTACAAGAAGAATTATTTACACAAATTGACTACTTAAAATTGAACGAACTTAAAACAGACGCGTGCATAAAAGTAGCAAATACATTGAACATTGAATATTTAACGTCTTACAATACTCTAATAGTTACATATTAAAACGTTTAAATACAGGGTTACATCTAAAGCACCAGCCAAACTTGGAGATATGTTTCGGAATCGATAATACTTTCGATCTATGAAAAAAGTAAATTATAAATTTATCTGATGTAAAATGTAAGATGCATGGTAATAACGTAAGCAAAGCATAAAACTGGTTCCCACTGATCGCAGTCGCACTCTTAGGCTGGTGACGTCATGAATTGTACTAGGTTGACACAGCGTGTTAACTGACAACAAGTCAAGCATTTCGGTGGACTGTTTTAACATGTTTATAAAAATAAATATTACAATTTGACAATATTTTTTAAAATGTATTACCATTTAAGCCATACATTTAAGTTTGGTTTTCAAGTTAACCCTGTATATGAATTTACTAGCTACATGTGTGAAACCAATGTGAACATCAAAAAGGCGGAACAAAATAAAAAAGTCTTAACAACTAGGATTAAATGAAGATAACAACAGATTGAGACAAAACATCACAATTTCAACAACAACCTGCCACCTGAAGAATTTAAACGATGGAAATACATAATCCGTATACGGTATAACTTAATGTGAAAAGCTTAATGCACCTTACCAATCAACTACCGATAAATAGCGCATAAAATAGGCTATGAACGCGAAGGCTGCGACGAATACCGAGCTTGACAGCCTGAAGCGTGCGTACTTTTTGCAAGGGCAGGTGCCTGCGCATATGTTATTAAACTGTCAGTACATAGGTCCACAAAACCAGCATGTATAGCTCTCTATCACGAATCAAAAGCCTAAAACTGCGGACTTTTGTTTAGAACCATTTTTTATATTATAATATAGCGATTCAAGTAAACCTGCTTATTTTTGCTGTTGATATAAATCAACCGTCATGTCGTCTATGTTCTTTATAGCGGTCGTAAGATGTTATATGATCGCTACCTCACAAACAATTATCTTTTCCTTATATTTTTTCTGACAAAATACCGCACAAGCGGGCTAACAGAAAGAGACAACCGTCGCTAGAAGACTCATAGATATAACGGATTTGTCACTCCTTACAGCTGCAATCTTAGGCCACGTGTGTAAATATCGTGTGGACTCTAGTACGTAATATCACTATGGTAAGCACTGACGTCATGGCGACAGGAATTTTGTAGGACAGTGGTCCAAATCCGGACACACTTAAATCGGATAAGAAAAAAATCAAACTACAAACACTTTGTGTTGTTTTATTTTCTGGACCGACATTTAGTAAAATTTTATAAAACTTCAACTAAAACTTTTTACGATAATATTGCCTACATATCTATATCTGTATATACTTATAATAAATCTGTAAAAGAGTCGGTACATTGAAGATTATGATATTTAAAAAACAAAACAAAGAACATTTCTAGCATTTTTAGATTTTTTGTCGGTCTGTATCCCGATCGCAATTCATGCTGAGCCGATTAACAAAATTTGGCAAGTAGGTAATTTATGTTTTAAGGAAATGTATAGGGTACTTTTTACCCTACTCGTTCTACAGATGTGACTTGTCTGGGGAAAAAATAAAAAATGAAAATAATTTTATAAATAATAAACTTTTTGTCAATTTAATTAAAACTAGTCGATAATTCTCTTCCACAGTTATTATCTGGCACTAGGTCAAGTAATTTGATAAGTACCGAAAATATTAAACAATTTGTTGTGCACAAGTCTTGTCTCCACAGAATCAGCTATTTTTTTATAGGCCAATATATTATACGATTTTACAATAAACTTCCCAAGCATATTAAAGACTTACCATTAAATAAATTTAAAAATGCATAAAATTTAAGTTGTATTTAAGTTGTTTAAGTTCAGAATATTTAGAAGACAGAAATGCTTGGAGTTAATTGCTCTTCATACAATTTCTATAAATTAATTAAGTATATGTTATAATATTTTTGCAAATTTTATTTATAAGAAAAAAGAAAAAGAAAAAAGTCAAGCCCGCTGAGTATCTTTCGCCGGATCTTCTGAGTGTGTGGTCGCGTTCCGATCCGGTGGTAGTTTTTAGAATTATATAAACGCATCACAAAAATCTTTGTATAGATCTACGTGAATAAATAGATTTTGATTTTGAATAAAAATCAATATTTCTGAAAGAATCATCTTTTTTTTAAATAATCGATTATTTTTTTACATCCGAGTCCGTAGGGGTTCCCGTAGGCGAAGTGTAAAATGATGTGATATTTTAAGTGTCCAATAACAAGAAATCCGTAATATAGAAAAAAAAAGAATGTGCAAGTCATTCTGTTATACACATTCATATAATCGTGCCAAGTTTCCACTACAGAGTCAGCAGAGAGTGTCAAGTGAGAGTTGGATACTGGTTTATTAACTACTTAAAACTGAAAATTCATGATGATAAAATATGAAATGACTAATACTCATTAAAATAAAAGGCATTTGATTTTGAAACATAAAGAAAGTTCCACGCCCATATCCTCGAAGAGGTTGGCAGAAGCACAACCAGGGCACCCACGACTAGCCGGAGACACTAAGTCCCATGATGTGATAGGTGGCAAGCCTATCACTAACCGGGCACATATCCAATCCCTAGCAACATTTTTTTTAGAAAATTATAACAACTAAATTTTCTTTTTCAAACATAGGTATTCAATATTATATGTAATTTATATACAGATTCATTTTTTGAAAACTATAAACTCAATAAATATGGTCACAATAAAGGAAATAAGTATATTTAACCACAAGCTACTACAAAGTATGTTTTGAATACGTCGTGCTGAAATCCCCCATACAGTTAGGTAGATGTCCTCTTAGAACTAGTAAATAAATAAAAATTAAACTCTTATTCAAAGGTGAGAAAAGACTTCTACCCAAGCAAAGTCGTGGGGACGACTAGCTAAATACAAATTTCGTAATTATCCAGCTCAAGCATTTTAGTACAATTGTATTGTGGATCAGTTCACCTTAACCACAAGCAAGTCTGCTCGAATTAAACATGTGCTTATTGCTTATTCATTATTTATTACAATATAAAATTATTGCTTCGAAATAGGTGTATGGACACATAAGGTATTTTTTACGCAGATGCAGAGAAGCTCTATGACCTACATTAACAATAAGATATGTTCGCATCAAGATGATGAAGGTAAATGCTAAAACTAAGAAATAAGTAAAAGTATTGAAAAATTAAAACTAACCACCGCACTCAGAGACGTCAATTATCTTGTAATCAGTCATTAAGTCAACATTTTCTTTGTATTGTGACTAGAACAAACAAGTATCTTCACGCCCATATCCCCGAAGAGGTAGACAGAGGCACAGCCAGGGCACCCACGACTAGCCGAAGACACTAAGTCCCACAATGTGATAGGTGGCAAGCCTATCGCCAACCGGGTACATTTCCAATCCCGACCAAAATTTTTTTTTATTAGAAAATTGGGAAAATCTAATGTTATTTTCGTCGGCCGACCCGGGATTCGAACCCGGGACCTGATGCAATCAAGTCCAACACCCGGACCGCTAGACCACAGAGGCGATATTGTGACTTAATGACATAAAATATCAATTGAGGTCTGTGTGTGTGTGTGATGGTTAGTCTGTGAAGTAAGTGTAATTAATAATAGTTAATACCCATTTTACTGTCAACATTTTGAAATAGAACAAGATTGACAACAAAAATATTACTATACATTTCATACAAGAAATATCGTTGAATCCATTATTAGCAAACATTTTGATAGGAAGACACTAGGCGAGTGCATCAAAATAATGTCATATATACACATTGTGTATCGAGTGCCAAGTGTCACGATCTCTACTAACATTAATTGATCTTTTCATACATACATGCCAGTTTCGGATACTCTTGACACAATCCTCGTTCTGAGCAATTTGGCCATAGAATGTCAACCTCCCTACAAAAATTGACATTCACATTGCTTATCTCCATACATATTCCTTCCACGTGATTGAACTAAAGAACCAACAAAATTAATGACAATGCTGATATTTTTTAATTATTGTTTTTTCCGATTTTATCAAATGTTATAATCTTAGGATACTATTTTTTTATAATTTAGGCATTTTTGTAGCTCCTTTTACTACGAAACATAGAATATAACAACTAATAATGATGCGTAAATACGTAAATAGTGAAACCGGTTAGCTAAAATATAATAATAAAAAATATATTGTGGAAAGTACAAGTGAAGTTAATAAATTGTTTCTACAAAATTCCACCAAGCACCGACGATAAGAAGTATAGAAACTAACATACGAGTAGGTTTCCGTTTTGTTGCATTATTATTTTTTCTTTTCCGTTTCAAGGAATAATTTCGGCTGTTGTGGTCCTACATTAAACACACAAAATCGCATTTGATGCAAGTGTACAATGTCAAGCTTTATGCGGTAACAGGCATGTGCTCGGTGCACCCGAACCGAGCTTTTACGGTTTCTTTTGCACGACGCCCACCACATGACTCGCTTTCTTGACTGCTGTCTGAAATATGCGGTCAGCATTGTTACTAACTGTAGAACACGTTGTTATTATTACTACACATCTTATGTGCATAATTAATTTAATTTAATAAAAACTATATCTTATGAAATTGTAGAAAAAATTGTAACACATAGCGTTCATGCATTTTTTTATGATAAAGGAAGGCCAACAAGCAAACGGATTATCTGATGGTAAGAAATTCACGCCGCCTAGAGACAACAATGGCGGTAATGGTACTTTGCCAACCTGAGGCCGGGATCTTAGGCCTTGAGCAAAAGTAAGTTTATCGGGTACCTTACCCTCGAAACTAGAACACGTCAAAGGCAAGTGTTAACGTTATGGCGACAGGAATAGGTAATGCGGTGATACCAATCCGGACGAGTCAGTGCGAAGCTCTACTACTCTACTTCCATATTCTATAATTAAAAATTAACAAACAATGGGGATGATTCCGAATCTAGAATATTATATCGCCTCGTGCATGCTTAACTCCACCGACCAACTGCTCGAATTCGATTCCCGACGGATTCAGACATTTGTGTTATGAACATCGGTATCTCCGGTTCTGGGTGGTTAATAAATTTAAACCAAAGTCTTCGACCAGTGTGTAACACACACTGGTAATGACATATGGAACTGAGACCTGGCCGTTAAATGTGAGCCTCTTAAAAAAGCTCAGAGTCGATCAGCGTACTATGCTCGGTGTCTCTCTGCGAGATATGATCCGTAACTCGGAGACCAGCAAGAGAACGAGGGTAACCGACATAGTCCAGAGAGTTAGCAAGCTGAAGTCGCTATGGGCAGGCCACATTGCTCGCAGAACCGACAACCGGTGGGGAAGAAAGGTTCTCGAGGGGCGGCCCGGCACCGGAGGACGTAGTGTTAGAAGACCTCCCACCCGGTGGACTGATGATCTGGTCAAAGTTGCAAGAAGTCGCTGGATACAAGCGGCTGGCGACTGTGACTTTTGGCGCTCTTTGGGGGAGGCCTATGTCCAGCAGTGGACGTCCTCCGGCTGATGATGAATAAATTTACACTATGTATGCATTTCTTTGTATTAGTGTCGTTATCCATATCACAAACACATAATTTGCTTTCTTTGGGTTTGATCATGTTGTATTTACGGAATAAAAATGTTTGCTATAATATCAATAGTTTTTAACGATAGATATGATAGAGACCGACTAAAGCACAGAACTAACGTCGTTGTAAAGGTTCCTGCGTATTTTAAGCGCATTTAACAGTTCTGTCAAACATTTTTGTTTTTCTTAAACCCAATTTTATTTTAATATTAATTTCTTAAGAACCTGATAAAAAGCATAGAGAAAAAGTTATTCTTCAAACCAAAGGTAAAACTAAAATAGCGATTGCTTTTTGTGTACATACATTTAGCAGTTCTTTACTACTAGTAATATCACCAATTTCAACCGACTTTGAAAAAAGAGGAAAATATATGCTCTACTTTATTTTTATGTATTTTAATCGATTTCTCTGTCTCTCTGTACTAGCTGTACCTGTGAACTTCGTTCCACCCATTCAGTTTGAATGGGAAAAATTAACTAGTTGTTTTTCTTTGTTACCTCGCAGATTTTAACGTTTTCTTATCTTTTAAACCTTCCTTGGACTTAAACAAATAATTAAAAACCAAAATCATCCAAATCGGTTTAGCCGTCGTCGCGTATAGCGAGACTAACGAACAGCAATTGATCCTATTAATTAATTATAATAGTATAAATGCGAAAGTTTGTATGTTATTTGTTCTTTTGTAACTCCTTCACGCAAAGACTGCTGAACCGATTTTCATGAAATTTGGCATACACATACAAGGTAATTTGGATTAACAAATTATCGCTTTTACCCCGAAAAAATAATGATCAACACGGAAATCTGTGGGACCATTAACCATATGGACAACGCCTCCGGCAACAGCTAGTTTTATTATTTATCTTAAAATTCATATTCATATTATAAAATAGTGTAAATCATGTACAAAAAGGTTTATCTTGTATGGAAAAAGTATAGAAATAATGATTGCGTGCAATTTTTAAATTTCTACAAAGAATTTTATGGGTAACGTAATAAATCACATAAAGTACCATTAGTTTGAATGTAGGATTATGCTAAATGAATATATCATGCGAAGATTTAAAATTGAAATATCGTTTGCAATAAATATTGCTACCTAGGGATAAGTCAAGAAACATTATTAAAAAAGTATTAAAAAATACATTAACGAATTGATTGCCGCTGTGGTCTAGTAGTCCCGTGTTGTCATTGACTCAATGTGGTCCTGGATTCGAGATACAGGTCGGGGATCTATTTATATAAAAATTAATGCCTATTTCGGGTGATCATCGTATCATTCCCGAACGGATAAACCACTTGGATAAACCACCACAAGTGGTGTTGTTTTCCGTGTTCGGACTCTATTTGTGATCTGGTCGCGGAGGTGGGAGGTGGGAACTTTAGGTAGAGTTGTCACATGTAAAGAACGTGACAATTTATATTGTTTCCCGAGCGTTTCCTATATTCGTGTTATGGTCGCGGAGGTGGGTGGTGTGAACGTCAGCTAGGCTTGTCACATTCTTTGTCGTTTGAAGGATTATTTGCCACAACGGTTACACTGCTTACGCGGAATTAGCAAAATAAAGGCTTATTTTACATCTGTTATAATGGATTTCCGCAAAGTAACGCCTGATTCAATAAAATAGGTAACTGAACGAGAAGTTTATGCCGTCAACTAAGCTAATTTTACTGGCTACATTATATTCCTTAACATCAGATCTAAACAATGGCAATCACCGACGTTATAGTAATACTAATCAAGTCGAATCTTTAAAGGATTATATCTATCTACACTAGTTGATTAATCCAATCATCTATGTTACCTTGGTCCACTAGTAAGCGATGTGGTCATCACATCTTTACATCGAAAAGTGATTTAAGAAGGGCAATAAATATGCAAATAATTAGATGGTGTTAAGTGCAGAGGGGGGGTGACACGCGCAGACGTTTGAATAAATCCGTTAAGGGCAGAGGCGCACATGCCGCGGCACCCGTGCCTCGGTGAATCTTGTCGACCGAGACCGAGGGACAACACTGTTATCGATAGCTTTATCGACATATATATTTGACATGATATTACGAAATTGCAAAACATTAATGTTCAAACACTGAAGGTATTCCATAATGTTAAGATTGGTCAGTGTTTAAATCTAAAACAGTTTTTTGATATTAAGAATTTTGATCGAAATTTTGTCGGTTTTTTCTGTTTGTTATAGATATTCCCAGTTAAAGCACTACTTTATCAATTTTGATTTATCGTAATGTTAAGGGTCTGGGTCGTATTTAAAATATAAGTTTCATCATAATCGAGGGATTTTTGATTTTAAAATAATTTCAAAAGTTTAATTTCGTGCGCGTGAAGTAGTAGCCGTAACAAAATTACTTAAATGTAAGTTTTATATAACTTCGTAATAGTACAGAGATATGGTTTACAGTGTGAGTTACACTGTGTACCATATCTTGACATGAGCAGTAACAGCAACATCTTTGAAACATAATTATTCTCCAGACCTCTTACCAGAACAAGCCCTAGTTTACTTCGCACGTCGTTAATATGGAGATTCCTTTTCTTAACCTCTACCCGCAATAATTACAAAGGAGAGAAATATATGACAAAAATATTTTTGTAGCCTTTCGGTCGCATTCCATTTAATTTGTCAATTTACTACGTGGGAACCAAATAACAATCAATGAAAAATCTATAGTAATAATTATTAATAACTACAAAGTTTATAAAAAAATATTCAATGTTAAGTGCTAATTTGGACAGGTACTTAAGTATTATCACTAGTATAAATATTATTTAATACAAAAAAAAATAAAAATAATTAACACCAAGTACATAATTGCGGTAAAAATAAGGTTAATGACGATTTCTAGTCTATAAAAAACAAAAAGAAAATGTTTAAGCACCATCAAATCTTTTCGATTATCGATATCAAGTTTTGCCTTGCATTGGGGCATCTCTGTTTGGGCCCACCTGCCACCCGCACCCCCACGCTATATTTTATTCCACTTAATCGTCCTTTCCGTTATAATGCCAGAGGTTTTTTATCCTATACTTAAAGCAAATATTCTTGTTCCTATAAACTACAATGTTCAACCGCCCTATTAACTATAATAGACACTTTTAATTGAGAATCTATAAAAGGTTTCGAGAACAGACTTGCCTTATAAGGTAGAAACATTCATCATGGTTGCCGTGGTTCTCATCTGCCCAATTAATAAAAGTTGACTGTAAGAAATGGACGTGGACAGACCAGCCGCCTGCGCAACCTTCTAGTACCGGTTCTTTGCAGCTGAAATAGCATCGCAACCATCCACTAAACATTTTATTTTGATTCACTTGTATCGATACCAGTCTGAGTGTTTTTATCATCCTTCGCATAATCCTAGCTTCTCCATTAGCATATCTAACACTTTTATCGCTATACCGCTGAACAAACAATCATTACACTTCTATTAATTAAGATGTTAAAACCAATTAGTATATTTATGACATATCTCAACTTGTTTTTCTGCATATAAACGTTATTATTTTCCATACGATCAACTTTCAAACCGTAAAAACCTAACAGTATTTTTTATTGGAAGTTGGATGCCATTCATAGTGGTTATTTTTTGTGTCAATCTTGATAGAATTTTGGATAAAATACAAAAACAAGAAGAGAAAAGGAATAATAAAAAGGTTGGGGCGCGTGCCGGCGCGACATGTGCACGTGAGTGACGCGGGCCAGTAACGGGCCACTTGCGCCACGCGCGCGCCGTTATCCAACCCTCAACCAGTAATATTAAGTTAGCGCTTTCGCCGCTGAAACTATCGCTTTATAGCTTATCTGTGCTCAAAAATAGCTTCAACGCTATGTCGGTCACTCTATAAATTTTAACTTTGAAAATAGAAGGTATTTTGTTATAAACATGAGTACCTAGTAACAGTTATTATAAAAAGGTTATTTTGGACTAAAAATGCATAGATTATAGTTTATACTTTTATTAGTTTTTTTAGTATATTACTAACTTTAAAACTAAAGTATTTTATTAGGGATATGGGTAGTAAAAGTTGTTATAGTTAGGTTGTGGCATTCACATATTATTCAACAATACTTTGGAGTGCAAAATCAACATAGTATACTTTTATCAATATTTTATATGTTAGATACTATCTGATTATGGACTTAGCATTATTTTTATACCTATTTTAAGATAAAATTATCTAATTTGTTCCTTTTAAAACAATATTTTAGTTGCATCTTAATTATTATGGTATTTACATTATCACTAGCAGTAGCGTTGGCTAATCGTGGGTGGCTGTTCTCACTTCTTATTTTTTCGGATTTAAATACTTTCATTTTATATGTTTATAATTCACATAATAATACAAATTATATTCAGTAATGTAACATAATGACTACTATAAACCTTTTTTGAACCGACTCCAAAAAAGGAGGAGGTTCTCAATTCGAATAATAGCACTCTACTCAATAGTGAAATTCTTTACCTTGAGATAAATTTTTATCTGTCTTTTTGTATGCCACAGTATACGCTAAAAATAATGTATAACTAATTAATAAATAACCAATTGACTTCAATGGTTTTGTATTTTATAAATGTATTATCGAGTGCAAATAAGCATCTAGGAATGTCTCTTGTTAATATGAAAGTATAATAATAACAAGAACTCTTTTTGTACAGCAGAAACATATTAAAAATACTGCAATTATTAATAAAACTTATAGAAATGGTGATTTTATCGTTAATAAACGATTTCTTCCGTTATTGTTAACAAGTATTCGTATTGTCAGAAATAATTTAAACATAAGGAAAAAGTACAACATTTACAAAACGAAAATAGAAATTACAATACATCAAGCAACTAAAAACTAAGTATCTATTCTAATTGTAAAATAAAGCACATTAAGTATGTTGGTTTATCATTCCAAAGATTATTGTTGTTTTTTATTTTTCTATGTTACTTTTTGAGAAATGAAAAATCTAGCGCTTTTTATACCCAATGCAGCGCACTTTCAATAGTAGTGCTATCGAACTACGTCGCGCGGCGCTTACTGAAGCACTTCCCCTGAAACCATACATTTCCTGTAACTGGACACTTAGAAAGCAGATTAGCTGCCTAATTAAATTTCCTGAGATTGCGATTACAAGGGTTTAATCGAGTGTGAAATAGCCTTTAAAATACTCATATTTATCGTTTAAAAAGCCTTATGAATGATTAAGCTTAAATTCTTTATAACTTTAAAAATGTAGTTGCTGTATACTTATATCTGTCAATCCAATCTCTAATTACTTTTGTTTTCCTTTGTAACAAAGACGAGAACTTATTAAGAAAAGTATTTTAATGATCAGTGTGTATATAAAAGTATGTAGGTATAAGTCCTTTATGAACTTGTCTAATTTTTAGAATTTCCACAGCAACTCCTCCAAAATAACATTTATTATATCTACATTTCATATAAATGAAGAAGATTCTCAATGTTTTCTTAAGAAATAATTACCTATACAAGACATTTTTTATCATATAAACATTAGCTGAAACATGACGTAACCAGGCGCCATTTTGTGAAAATGACAAGTCAATGAACTAAAGAGCGTCCCAGATAAGTTTCCCGCGAAATGTGATGTTGTTAAACATAAAAATTTATTTACTCAGACGCTTCATAAAAATCTTCTACCAAATACCGTAAAACCATAGTTCCAATTTTTGCTGCGCGCTTCTTTAATTGGTAAAAACACTCTGTGTTACGCAGAGTACCTATCTTTAATCACAGTGAGTAAAACAAAATCATTTAATTATTTAACTATGAATGGTCTTTTTCATTTGAGAAGTAAGCGAACAAGCACACCAATCCTGACGATAAGGGCCGAAACATAGAAGCACGTTGCGGCGCCGCGCCGCTTGAATCTACTGTACCGTCACTGCCGATTGTAGCGGCGCGGCACTATTTGCTTATTTAAAACAGAGTGATATGAACATATTAAGAAACTTACTGCTTATTTTTATTAAAAAGTAATAACAAATAAGCAATATATAAAATAAGCAATATAACGCCGCAAACTAAACCGACGACTTCAGCCCCGCTACGCCGCAACACGGTTATATGTTTAGACTCTATGAGATAACCGTGGCCTACAGATACCATGAACGTTATAAGTGCGTCGCTACTCTGAGACTGGGATGCTAGGCCTCTTATACAAGTCTACCGGTTACCCTACCCGCCAAACCCAAACATGACAGTAATTATGTTGGCACGACTACGAAAAGCGGTGGATACCTACCGACAAGTTATTCTATCACCAGTAGTGATAATGGTAATACAATATCACCAACAACACATATTAACCTGTACTTGACTCTTACTAGCGCCTGGCAGAGAAGCAGATGTTCTATTCTCAGTGAACCCTGACCAACAATGTGACTCGACAGCTATATGAAGGGTTTGTTTATAGATTTTCAACTTTAGAATTAGTAAAAATTACGAACGATTTTGAACATTTGAATAAAAATTCTACGTTTGTATTATGCTTTTTATAACACTACGCATAAATTATAACTATAACATAAAATATGCTTTATCTTACAATATCTTTCTTTTCTTTCTTTCTTAAAGTTTTGGCCTACACTTTAGTATTTTGCCAGTCGTCAAGTAGAAATTTGCATCAAATTTTATATCAATTTTAATAATTATGAAAAAACTTCGACCATCTTTTCTCTCGATGGCGCCAAAACTCTTTCTTTCTTTAGGTTTTGGCCTTCACGTTAGTATTTAGCCATTAGTCAAGTAGAAATGTGCATCAAATTTTATATCAATTTCAATTATTCAATTTCAATTCTCTTGGGTAAAGCGGTGGCCTGTTTACTCAAGCTCATGAATGAGATTTGGCGGCAACGAGGAAATATACGATACGCTAATTTCTTAATGATTATTTCATTTGTGCACTTTCACTAAACAAAATTGTACAAAATGCCACCAAAATTGACTAATTTCACTCAATATCAACACGGAATTTAATAATTATGAAAAAACTTCGACCATCTTTTCTCTCGATGGCGCCAAAACTCATCTTACAATATCAAACATTTATTTTACATTCCATAGCGTCTATAGGCCACAGTTGTCTCTTACTATTAGAAGACTAGTCTACTTGTTTACTGATCTATCACATAAAATAAATGATTTGTATTTGAAAAAAAGAAACAGATTTAAACATTCTTGGTGGAAGGTTAGGTTTGGCTAACACCACCGATCATCCGCATCACTCGCCTTTGACTATCATTTTTGTCATGAACACAATATCGATATCTCAATTCGGAATCTGAATTTGTATTAAATTTATTTCGATATTTATCTATTTATACTTGTAATTTTGTAATTGGTCACCTCTGTGGTCTAGCGGTCCGGGTGTTGGACTTGACTGCATGAGGTCCTGGGTTCGAATCCCGGGTCGGCCAACATAAAGAAAATTGGATTTTTCCAATTTTCTAATTTAAAAAAAAAAGTTGGTCGGGATTGGAAATGTGCCCGGTTGGCGATAGGCTTGCCACCTATCACATTGTGGGACTTAGTGTCTTCGGCTAGTCGTGGGTGCCTTGGTTGTACCTCTGCCTACCTCTTCGGGGATATGGGCGTGAAGATACTATACTTGTAATAAGAATGTAGAGGAGTCAATTACACAATGTACACATTGAAGATGTTAAAAAAAATAGGTGCCAGTGACTAAAATTGGACAGTTTTCATTTCACATTTTTAATATTTTTGTCTGTCTATCTGTATTTACACCGTATTTACTAAATCGCAACGAACTGGTGGGTAGGTCCTTTATTTTTTTTTATAATATTGGAAGGCAAACAAGCAGACGGATTTCCTGATGGTAAGAAATTCACGCCGCCTAGAGACACCAAAAGTGGTAATGGTGCGTTGCCAACCTGAGGCCGGGATGTTACGCCACGAGCAAAAGTAAGTCTACCGGCTACCTTACCCTCCGAACCAGAACACGTCAATGCAAGCATTTTACGTTATGGTGGCAGGAATAGGTAAGGCTCGCCTTTTATGTTCCAAAGAACGTTATAGGCTAAAGGGATTCCCGATGGGTAATAATCAAAATATAATTCCAATGGAAAAAAAATAATTAAATTGAACTACGGGTTAATACTTCTCTTTGTTTTTTTATTTATTTAGACACATTTATTACTAAATAAGTTGGCCCAGAGATCTCTGTACCTACTTAATTTGGTGACATATTGACAATAGCGCCACCGACAGTCTAAAGTTAGAAACATATTATCGGATGCGACTTAATGAAGCGGGATACAGACGCGTCTGATAAATGTGTACAAAGTGTCCGCGTACGTTTTTAACTGACAAAATCACTAAGCGCGCAAACTATCTTTCGGGCGTCCGAACGCTCAAGGACACGTCCGCGACTTACGTCCGAAAATTTGCAAGGCTCGGTTTACTTTTATTAACTAAAATAGCGGTTTCACGCAGCTTCGCCTGCCTAACTTGACTTCTTCAGCACCGATTTTGATGAAACAAAGCCTATGTCACTCCGGGATAATGTACCATCCTAAATGTGAAAGAATTTTGAAATCGTCCCCGTAGTTTCGGAGCCTATTTATTTCAAACAAACAAATTAAAAATCAAACCTTTCCTCTTTATAATATGAGTATAGATAACCTGTAAGTCACGGTTGTCAGCTGCGTCCGATAGTATGTTTCCAGCTTAATTGTGTTTCAAACAGTGCCAGCTCAAAGCTTATATAAAAATCAATACGCAACTATATATTATTACTAATAATTAACAAAATACATACAAAGTAGTCGTCATCCATGACTACGTAAATTAATCGATAAAAGTACTCCATTGCTACATTACAAATAAGCCGCGTTTCGAAGGTGTTATTAAAATATCACGAAGATCTCGCTCAAAAGTAATATATCACACATTCCAATATTCAGATATTTTGCTCGTGTTGATTCGAGTCCCCGGTGTAAAATAGATCTGCCTTTGTGCTTGATAGCTAGTAAGAGGCAAGCACAGGTTAAATAGGTCATAACAAACCGGACCCAGAGTCAACAGGACCAGAGATAGTGGCGGTATAGTGTTATGCAGTAACTTGCACAGGTAGGGATCTATGGATCTACCACCCTACATATTGCCGCCATAATGGCAATGTTTGGCGCCGTCGTATTATAGGTCCGGAGCATAGGGCAGCTAGTAGGTTAGCAAAATAGTCGTAACACCCCACCTAACACACACTGTACATTCTGTCAAGTAGCACTTACTGTACAAAAGGTTGTAAAAAAAGGGTTTTAGAAGTTGCTACGATTGCAATGGCAGCTGTGAAGTGGAGACTGCAGTAGGTTTTAGAAGGTATTCCAATGTGACAAACTCCCATAATTGGGCTGTTTACATTCCGACCCGGTCAGTGAGTAAATGCATTTCCCCTTCGATATAGAAAAAGCGACGCACCTATAACATCTGTAGTGTCTCTAGACCATGGTTGCCATTTATCAGCAGCAGAGCCGTGTGCTTATTCGCTGTACCAAACATAAAAAAAACTCAAGGTATATTTAAAATATGTCATTTGACCTTGAGTTTCCCTCAAACATTATTACAAGATGGTAGAGCTCGTTATAGAGCTTATCAGAATTTATACCACTGCCTTACCTATTTATTCTTTCTATCAATGTCAACGTTCGCCACTATCTTATTCCTGCTGAAAAGCTGAAGTAACCGATAAACTTACTTTCGTCTGAAGTTTAATTTAAATTAACAACGCAATTTTAATACTTTTTGTGTGACTTGTACTTCTAATCATCTGAAATAACTCCTGTAATATATGTAAGCAAGTGTAAGTCTACCGGCTACTCATAACCCACAACATGACAATAGCGATCACTAACATTATAGCGCCACGATAAGATAAGACGTGGTTGGAGGAAGCCGGACTAGCATTTCTACCGCCACGTTTAATTAACTCATTCGGTAGACCAGCCTTTAAATTTAAATCACTAGATTATTAATTTATTACACCATACGGTAATGGAATTGTCACATCCCTACACAATGAAAAGATAGCGATATATTTTGTTTTGTTATTTAATACATATGAAATATTGATATTACCTAGGTAGCGTGTTTTTTTTTAACGTGCACAAATAAAAATTGACGATGCACGTATTACATTTGAAATATAAAATTATGAACATTAATATATTTAATATTCAATATTGTACAAAATATTATATTACAGGAATGTCTTTCTAAGTTTTTTATTTTACATATACTTTTGAAATATTACTATCGGTGGCGTACTTTCCTTACCATGCACCATTACAAAATTGGCGAGATGTATATTCATTTACAATTAAAAAATATACACATATCGAATTAAACATCCAATAATGTACCAAAATATTCTATTAAGTCGTAAAATAAAACAAAATCAAAGTCGTAAAATAAAATAATATCTTTCTAAGTTTATATTTTACCCTTACCATCGGTATCCTACAATTTTTTTTTAATGTGTAAGTATGTTACACATCACTACAAAATTGACGAAACACATGTTACATTTGAAATACAAAATTATGTACATTACTAAATTTAATATCCAATAATATACAAAAATATTCTGTTATTGGAAAGTCTTCCTAATTTTTTTTTATGTAACATATACATATACATTTGAAATATAACTATCGTCCAATTTTTTGCCACGCACCAATACGAAATTGGCCATACGTATTACATTTGTAATAGAAAATTACATACATTACTAAATTTGTGTAATAATGTATAAACATATTCTAATATAGGAAAATCGTCCTAAGTTTCTTTGTATTACGTTTCAAATATTACTACTGGTAACATACTTTTGTTTTACCATGCACTAAAACAAAATTAGCGATATACATATTACATTAGTAATCGAAAATTATACATATTACTAAATTTAATATCTAATAGTGTATAAAAATATTCTAATATAGGAAATTCTTCCTAAGTTTGCTCTAATCTAGAACTCCGCCCAACGCTACGTCCGACCAATGATGAAGAGGCGAAGGCGGGGCGCAGTGGTTTTGATTTGGGTCTCAATGCTCTCTGATTTTCTTACACAAACATTTGTACAAAGTATAATACCGTTTGTACTACAAAAATGTAGGATCTAATTAAAGTAAGCTGAAACATAATCGACAAAAAGGATGGAATCGATGAATTTGTACTCATTTTTCATTCAATTGTAAAAATATGTAGAGAACAAGCAACAATTAGCTCGTATGAATGTGTCGAAACACCTGTCAAGTAGCTGGTTTATCAAATCATTTCTTTATGCAGCCTCCAGTCGACCTGGTGTTTTTTGTCAGTTTGGAAAAAAGGAACGTTATTATGGATGAGTCGGGTAGGTCGGGCGCGCGAGCCTTCTTTCAGTCAGGTGCCAGGCGCCAAACGCGAAGCACCGCCTGTTAGCTCGTTCTAACCCGCGAAGCCTTCGGATTTCGACACATCGGAACGCATCTCTGAACTTTATATTTTCATTGTAAAAGCAAATATGCTTTTGTTTATTGACGTAAATTAATGACATTTTGTTGCAATCTACTGTGATTGAGTGACACGGCAAAGGACTTCAGTTTTAACATCCAGGTAAGTTTGGCCAAATTTTCGCATAAATAACATGCAATAGGAAGTATGAGGATTCCAAGATTTTTAAATCAGCTAATAAATAGCTTGTATTTGTTAGCTAAACAAGTTTGATAATATAAGTTATTAAATTTTAAAAGGTACATATAAAATAAACAGTTGAATATCTGTTTGTAAACATAATTAATTGTTTATAATTAGAATACTGTTTTATTTGTGTTTGAATTTATTTAAATTTTATTGACACAAAATTACCTTAAGGTGTTTAATTACCAAAAGTCTTATTTGCAAACCTATTTTTAATTTTTTTTTGAACTACTATCCGTCCACTTATTTTCACGCTTTTGCTATACGAAATTAATACCTACGTTTTTGCACTGAATTCTTTTTTTTGCTACGTTTAGGTTTTTGATTAGCTGTTATAAAATCATTTTCTTATTAATCCAGAGAGAACATAGTACACGTGGATGCCTATTGAATTCTAGAATTTGGTTAATAGCAAAGGCAATATTGCTGGCTAATAATAATAATAGGCTAGTCAATTTCTTAGAACATTAAAATTTAATTGTTAATGATGTTACTGTTGATGCGTCCGTAAGAGGACCACAAATCAAAAATATTTTGGCATAAAATTGAAAATTTATTTTTGCCATTTTCAATTTAGAATTAAGTTTTAGCAAACTCGTTTAGATGTTGATCAGATTTGAATTTTATAAATAACTTCAAAGAAATGAAAAAGTGTTGAAGGAATATTTGCGCGTAATTCTGAATTATTTGGCCGGTTCACCTTATTTCCTGATTTATGTCCTAGGAAGGGATTGTAATTTTTTTTTTTTTGCTAAAATACACTTTTATGTTATTTATGTAACCGTATCTATGGGTTCTGGTGGGATCGAGAAAAGACGGACGCCATTTTTTTATAATTATTGAATTTCGTGTACATATTAAATAAAATTTGTCTGTCACGTATTTCCTCGTTAAATTTCTTTTGATAACCTTATGTATATTATTATATTATATTATAATTACTGCTTTACCTGAGTGAACCCTGAAATATGTCTGAATGTGGACTATGACATGTTAGGTAGTATTTTTGAACCATTTAAGTCTGATTTCATGAAATCAGATGCAATGACATAAAGTTTGACCAAAGCTAATGCGTAAAAAGTAACAAAAATGCCTCTAGCTGCCTAAAATATGTTACTCTAAATTATGTAATCCGAAGTGAACCTGGCTATCTTTACTCCGATTACAAGGGTATAAAGTTTTGCGCGTATCTTTATTACTTACAAACATACACACAAAACATTATACGTATCTTTACGCCCATATTCCCGAAGTGGCAGGCAGAGGCACAACCAGGGCACCCACGACTAGCCGAAGACACTAAGTCCCACAATGTGATAGGTGGCAAGCCTATCGCGAATCCAATCCCGAGCAACTTTTTTTTATTAGAAAATGGGAAATACCAGATTTTTTTTTGTTGCTCGACCCGGGATACGAAATTATACGTAATAGGTATAAGGGTCTACTATGCCTACGTAACGTAAGGGTGTATAAATGAAAGGATTGTATTTTTCGCATATCTTTGTATGTTTGGAAGATACTATACAGTATCATCGTTTTGTTGAATTCGACCGATTAACATAAGTAGAGACGTTAATAAATAAACATGGTGACTATGAGCTTTCCAGTGATTTTTATACCTTCTGCAATATACCTATGTGTCAAATGAAAGGTCCATAAAAGTATAATGACGCCCGTGGGCAGCGGAGATCAGTTTCCATCAGGTGATCCACTTGCTCGTTGTCCTCCTCTTGTATAAAAAAAGCAACATTATTACTTTTGTCTAATTTTGTAATGATAGTTTTATTAATTTACGTATATAACATATTAGCAATGTTGTCTTTTTATTATTTGTTTTTATTCTTTTGTCGTACCTGTCTCGTCTTACCCAATTCAGAAAGAAAACGACGGGTTGCACTCCGGAAGTGCCGGCAGAAGTGAAAACTTGAATATTTACGTTGTGCATTTTTGGTATTTTAGAATGGTTAGGGAATAATTTGGCACGAATTGCTTTTATTATCTGTATGAAAGTATCTACTATCATTTATGTGGTAGAAAACAATATTCATTTATTGCACTATCGTACACAAACATGACAACACGAACATTCGCGCAAGCACCCTGCGCCGTCTTACAAATTTTCGATCGGGTCACGTGTCCTGACTCGAGTTAAGGATTTTTACCCATTCCAAAAAAAAGTGCGAAAAAGTTTTCACTTCAAAAAGATAACGTGTTTTTTACTTGGGAATTTATCGGGAGTCGTTTCTTAAATCTTCACTATTGCAACTGAAGTTACAGAAAATGTCTAATACATAAAACATATTGTCTATGTCATTATAATATTCTCTTTCACATATTTATGTAAAAACTAGGTGTTGCCCGCGGCGTTGCCCTCGTGGTTAGTTGCTCACTGGTTAATTTTTTCGGGATAAAAACTATCTTATCCTCTGTGGTCTAGCGGTTGAGTTGTTGGACTTGACTGCCTGAGGCCCCGGGTTTGAATCCCGGGTCGGGCAACAAAAAGAAAATTGGGTTTTTCCAATTTTCTAATAAAAAAAATGTGCTCGGGATTGGAAATGTGCCCGGTTGGCGATAGGCTTGCCACCTATCTCATTGTGGGACTTAGTGTCTTCGGCTAGTCGTGTTTGCCCTGGTTGTGCCTATGCCTACCTCTTCGGGGATATGGGCGTGAAGATGAAGATACTTTATTTTTTTTGAAAATCGGTTCAGTACGTTTTGCGTGAAGGAATAACAAACAAACATACACACTATACGACAGTGTAAATGATATCAGTATGATGAATCCCCATTTTGCCAAATGGACCAAATTATTTTTTTTTGTGTTGATTATTGTCAAGAGAAGGTATTTCCGTTCCGGTGCTATCATATTCTGATCCGGAGGGTAGGGTAGCCGGTAGACTTGCGCAATAGGTCTAACACCCCAGCCGCAGGACAGCGACGCACCTACAACATCTATGGTGTCTGCTTCGGTTATCTCTTATCGTCAGGGGAGCCGCATGATTGTTTGCTGCCTTTTGCCATAAAAAATACTATGAAGAGAAAAACCGGGAAAATGGGAAAAAACAATACTCTCTTTTTTTTCACACAATCTCTTCGTAGCTGTAAATATCAAGCGCTACGAAGACGCTGGGAAAGCAAATTAAATTTTTAATACCAATTGCTACTACCACTTACTACTAATATGTGTATATATATGTATATACACACATATTAGTAGTAAGTGGCACCTTATCTCTGACTCTTTCTTCTCTTTGCTTAGACATGAGTCCAACTCCAATGACACACAATAAGTCTTATTCCATGACGTCGAGCGGGCGCTTTTTTCGTGGACTTATTTTAACACCTAACGTAAAAACAGGGGTGTTATAAGTTTGACATACTTGCGTATGGACATGTGTCTATCCGTGACATCATAGCTCTTAAACAAAAGACCCGATTTCAATATGTTTTTTTGTTAGATAACTAACATGTTTAAGATGGTCTCTAACTATAATTCATGCCTAGCTTTTGTCGGGGGCATTGAATAAAATTGTGATCTTTTATGGCATTACAACATTTGCTTTTTTTTTGTTTCATTTGTAATATGTAGGTACTATTACAAATGTTTGTACTCTTATATGTGAAAAATCAAAATGAGATAACCTACATAACCTGCTGGTATATGGAAAACTTTACTACCACTTCAATATTCCTGGGTTAAATTTAATTCAGGAACTTGCAAGCGACATTTAGTGGTACACACATTAAATAAATAAATATAAGTTGCACAAATTAAATCTAACCCCACAGTAAGCAAATTATGTGTGTTATGGGTTTTAATCAACGTTACTAATACATAGAAATACTTAAATAAATACCAGAATAAACTTACTAAACACCCAGACCCGGAAATGCAGACATTTAAATTCACAATCACACAAATGCCTGCCCCCGTCGGGAATCGAACCCGAGCCTCGCGATTGGTAAGTGTGATTAGGCGTGTACAGTAGCCACTCGACCA
The DNA here is from genome assembly GCA_002245475.1 of Calephelis virginiensis. NCBI lineage: Eukaryota > Metazoa > Arthropoda > Insecta > Lepidoptera > Riodinidae > Calephelis > Calephelis virginiensis. The sequence goes on from NJDC01005132.1 coordinate 209,992, forward strand.
ATGATGCGGTCAAATTGTAATTGTATTTATATCCTAAAAAAACAATAGCCTTATTAAAAAAAACCGAATAAAAAAAAACATCAACTAGGGTGCGCATCATAGATATATCTCGTCACTAGAGTTAACAAAAGTTTATTGTAACTCTGCTTTGCACAAACTTATTTAATTGCCCGACCCGCACATCGAACCGTTCCAGGTTATTACTTATTATATGACACTTTCCCTAAATAACCTACCTTTAAAAAAAAGAAGCATCATAATCCATCCGACAGGATGAGTAACCGCATATCAAACGAATCAAAAACCTCGTTTTGGACTTGGTTAAAAAGGATATTATGAAAAGTACACGCTTTGATTGATTTTCTTAAGCTAACACTTGTATCGGTTCCCACTGAAGACATAAAAACCCTAGTGACAACCTCGACCAAGGTAATTACCCACTGGGTAGTAAAGCCTTGCTTTATTGGAACAAGAAATTGCGACGCTCAGTCCCCGCGTATTAGTTAAGCTATTAGCCAATTAGTTGTTACAACTCAAATAGATTACGAATGATTTTGCATATTTAGTTGAACCGTTTATACAATATATTTTACTAGCTAGCTGGCTTTACTTGTATTCAAAACGTTTAGGTACTTACAACAGTATTTTTTTATCTTGTATGTGATTTTATGTGTGTGATTTATATACTATGAGAAAAGTAGCAAACAAGCACACTATATTCCTGAAGATTTAGAGATAACGTTCCCTATTGATGTAATTCGTCTATATTTAAAATGTTGATACTCATAAACCTTTTGCAACAGTGGTTCCTAAAGTGTAGGCATACTGCAAAACCTACAGGCTTCGTAGAGAAGTTGTCAGGATTTTACGAAATTATTTATATTTGTAGTTCATTACTGTTATCCAGATATTAAGATGTAAATCAGACGGTAAGACTATTTTATACTACACATTAAAGTATTTATTTTAACTTTCATATATTTCTATTAAAACTTTTTTTCGATATGATTTAGTATATGTTCTATAACAATTTTATATGGGGTTCCATCTAAAGTTCTAACATGGGACCACCTCGGACCACCTCATGACTTATCTTTATGAATAATACTTATTAATATTGATATTAAGTTCTCGGATTATCATTTATTTCCAAATTTCAAATCACACTTGGGTGGCTCGAAATTTTCGACCAAAGATGAGGTGATAGTCGCAGTAAACGACTATTTCGCCGACCTTCCGGAATCTTTTTTTTCGAGGGGATAAACAAGTTGCAGGTCAGGTGGAAGAAGTGTGTTGAGCTAGATGGAGACTATGTCGAAAAATAAAAATAAATTTAGACCCACTTTTCTTTCATTTTCTTGGTCGGGCTTAGAACTTTTGGATCCAGATTTAGTTTAATTTGCCAAATATTCTGCACGGCTCTTCATAAAACATTTTTGATTTTTTTCCCATTTCACCTTTTTTGAACTAATTTCTTCTCCATGCTTAACATACACAACTCGTTTAGCGGTTTCGGTTATTCTGAGAATGACTGTTCCAGTTTTAAAAAGTACGACAAATAGCGGAGACAAAATTTCAAAGAATTTACTAAAATATTCTCTACTAGCTGCTACCTGCGGCTTCGCCCGGGTTTTCACAGAAACCCGGTGTGCGATCGGGATTAAAAATAGCCTATATGTTAATCCAGGTCACAATCTATCTGTCTTCCAAATTTCAGACAAATCCGTTCAGCCATTCGAGCGTGAAAGAGTAACAAACATCCATACATCCATACTTACAAACTTTCGCATTTATAATATTAATAGGATAGGATTTTACTTTTGTATATTCGAAGGTTTTCCTTTTATAGTAGGAAAGTAAGTTTCTTTATCATGTAGGTACGCAAATTTTAGTAAGGTCTTCCACCGCAACCCATGCAAACAGATCACTTGTAATTATTTTCTTAAGAACTATTCCACATAAAATTAAATTAAAAGCCTAGTCTTCCACCGCAACCCATGCAAACAGATCACTTGTAATTATTTTCTTAAGAACTATTCCACATAAAATTAAATGGAAAGCCTAGTCTTCCACCGCAACCCA
>NJDC01005132.1:229840-241527 GCA_002245475.1 Calephelis virginiensis
GGAAAGTAAAACCTCTGTATGTTGTCGCCGGATTTCACACGGTGATTTTCGATTCACCGGCAGGCTTTGAGCTAGTTTGAGTTTTTCAACTATTTGTATTTTATTTGTTCTTGAACACTAATCATTATTAATTTATAAATTAATAATTGATAAATTATAATTATATTACATCACATAAATGATAGTACTTTTACACTGATAATAATAAATCAATAAAAAAATATTCCACAACTATTACAAAATTCAAAAATATACAACGTGTATGTTCAAGTTTTCACTTCTGCTAGCACTCCCGGATTGCACCCTATTTATTTTTAACTAGGTGTTGCCCGCGGCGTTGCCCGCGTTGTACCACAAGAGCATTATTTCGGGATAAAAACTATCCTATGTTAATCCAAGTTGCCCCCTATGTGTGTACCAAATTTCATGAATATTGATTCAGCAGTTTTTGCGTAAGGAGTAACAAACAAACATACAAACTTTCGTAGTAATAGTAGGTATTAATAGGATAGGATAATAGGATCAGTTCGTAAAAACCTCAAAATGTAGGTATATATCTACTATATTCATCCACATTTTGTATTATAAATTACTATCGCCCCGCCCCAGCTAAAATAGACTTATAAACCTTTCTCTTCAAACACTTTATCTATTAAAAAAAATCGCATCAAAATCCGTTGCGTAGTTTTAAAGATTTAAGCATACAAAGGGACACAGGGACAGAGGAAACGACTTTGTTTTATACTATGTAGTGATTTTGTTGTCATCAAAATCTTTTAAGACTAATGCAAAAACAAAAGATTTAATTTAAATCAGCTGTTTGCATACTAAAATACAGATTTCTTCTGTTGCTGACGTTCGATGAGGCAATTCATTGTATAAGTAATTGGCATAAAAGTAAACCACCATTTGTGTAAAGTTTACTCACGTGGCTTGAGATTCTCTCCAAAGAACCTCCACGCTAGGTATTACTAGCCTCAAAGAGTCAGAATTTCGAAAAATTATTTGTTAAAATAAAAAAAATAAGAGTAGTAATACCGCTAAAAAACCGAATTTGTTGTTAACACTAGCTTGTATGTAGTGGAAGTAGATAAAAGTTTGTTTTATTAAGTACAAACAGTTTGCCCACAAATTCGTCAACGTAGAACAGTTACTATTTTCATGATTTGATAAAAAAAGAAAAAATGTAATACTAGCAACACTGTTTAAAACCGAATCCTGTGTTAATATTAGGTTATAGGTATGTAGTTGAAGTAGATTAAAGTTTGCTTAATTAAGTACAAACAGTTTGCTCGCAACTTCGTCAGCGTAGATACTATTTTCATACAAACTTTAATCCCCTATGACGATATAGTCTTTTGGGGGAAGATATTAAAAAAAATGTGTTTTCTGTGTTTGAACTCGGATCTTAAGCTTTACACAAAAATAAAAATTTCATCAAAATCGGTTCAGCGTTTTGGACGTAAAAAGCAACAGGCAGACTTTCGCATTTTATAACAAAACCAATAGTCAGGTTTGTGATAATTCAAAATATATTTGTTACCTCATAAAAATGACGTACCTTACCTAAACACATAGAAAAACAAACAGTCATATTGAAAACTTTCTCTATTTTGGAATTACTTAAAAGATGGAATCAGTGCTTCAGTAAGTGCAATTAAACATCAGGAATGAGAGAAAAAACGTTACAATTCGTGTTAACCTGAGATCTTAAGAAAAATATTTATATTGCTCTATAGTCTAAATACATAACTGACAATAAAGTTAAGTTGAAGTTCCCACATGAAAATTAACTCAATATAAAGTAGTACCTTCCACTCACGGCTTCGCCCTTGTCCCAAATATTTTATTTTATAAATTGTAACTTATGTGTTATTCTGATTTATAAATTATAGCTATTTAAAGTTTCATCTAAATCCGTTCAGTAGTTTATGCGTGAAAAAGTAACAAACATCCGTCCTTACAAAATTTCACATTTATAATATTAGGACAACTCAAAGACCACTAATCACATTTTGATCAAATTTATATGGAATCACCTCAAAATCATAAACATTTCCAAAAAAGACCATCAAAATACAAAAAAACAGTCGAACTAATAACCTCTTCCTTATTGGTATCTATTAAAAACTACAACGACAATAACGCATAAGTAAATGTCTTTGCTTTTCTATTAATATCCATACACGCTTGTAATTACTATCAACAAAAACGTGTGTTTCAATTTATTTATAAAAATAAATATCAGGCTGCTTAACGATAGAAAAAACTGAATATGTTCGAAAATAAATACACTTAAGACAGATTGTACTTGCTGAAGAAATAACTTTTAAATGTCACGGTAACTGTAAAGCCTTATATGAAATACCTTAGGTTTTCAATTTGTTATTTGAGAAGTGTAAAAAAGTATGGATAAGCCGATAACCATATGTGAACGGTCATACCACGGCACCTGTGTTGTTTATAAGACACTACGGTATAAAAAGAAGACCAAAAAACTAGCAGTTTTGTAGGCGCGAGGCAAAGCAGCTGCTCGGACAACTGTTGCAGCCCGCTACGCGGATTTGTCTTGCATTATTGTTCAACACATTCCTTATTTCTAACCATCCATGCTAATATTATCAATGTCAACGTCTGTCTGTCTGTATGTCTATACGTCTGCATGTTTGTCTCTATGCATGTATGTCTGTCTGTCTGCCTGGGTGTCTGTTTGTCTGGTAAATCTTTACGGATAAGCTGCTTAACTGATTCTGATAAAATATGGTATACATATAGTTAAAGACCCGAGCTCAAATGTAGACAACTGTTTTAAAAAAAAGCTACGCCCTAAGATGAATAATGGGGGATGTAAGTTTGTATAAAATTCTATTTTAGGCTGATGAAGTCGCGGGTCTAAAATGAATGTAATCAATGGAAAATTCTAAACTATTTGAAAACTAGTAAACTAGTAAGTAGTAGTAGTAAACTAGTCTTTCAGGTTTTAACCCTAAAACATACTTTGAAATTTACCTACATTAAAAATTACACAATATACATTTTAAAATTGTGCACTAAAAACTATAATCGTATGCTGTTGTTTACACTTAACTGTACTTACTTTATTGAAAGTTTAAATGTGCACTATAGAGTCCATTTATTCGTTCATTCAGTCTTTCATTCATTCAATCATTCATTCATTACTACAGCTGTGCATCTGTATAAGGAAATACTTATTAGAATAGGTCACCGTAACATATGATATTCGCCTAAAACCTTTTGTCCATATTTCAATTTGTTAAACTTTTTAAAAAATGTTTTAATTTTTATGCTTAAGTTATATCATGTTATGCTTTGCCTCCATGTCTGCATGAATGTTTTCGTGCTTGACTTCAATGGAAGGATCGTGGTCGAACGTCAGATACACAAATTGCAAAATCAGGAGTTTGAAATAGTCGGCGTTATTAGTTTTTCCACATGAACATTGATTTTAGAAATACAGTCTCGGTTTGTGCAATTAACTAGTGTACGAATGACATTTTTGTGTATAAAAATTAGGCGATCGCTCCAAAATATATTTTTTTGGAGGTATCCATTCAAGTTTTTGCCACAACACAGAAAAAACTGCTGAGTCTAACTTTAGTGAATTTTCAATACGTATTCAAAGGGTTAAATAAAACTTAATTTATATTAATGGTGATTGAAATCACTTGAGACGGATATAATCTTCGTTTAAACAATAAGTAAAATTTTAATACTCCCAAATCGAAGCTTTGAAAGATGTTTTAATTTAGTAAATGGACACCTCCCTCTTCTCTTTATCAATGCCTGATGTTTTTCTACTAGTTATTTCAATTGCACATACATCAAAATTTACACCTATGTGTCATATTAATATTATAAATGCGAAAGTTTGTATGTTTGTTTGTTACTGGTTCACGCAAAAACTGTTAAATAATTAATTTTCATGAAATTTGGCACACACATAGAGAGTAATTTGGATTAATTAACCACGCGGCCAACGCCTCAGGCAACAGCCAGTGGAATATATAATAACAGATATCATCTTTTTTTAGCCCAAAAAAGTTTTACTTTGATTTAGGTTTAGCTTCTGAACTACTTCAAACTGTTTTGTAATACAAAACATACCTAAGACTAATATCATAACTATTGAAACAATACATTGATTATAATTCATTAACCGTTGCGTTAAAGTAAATGTTATGTGTTGCTAGGAAAAGTCACGTTGTATACCGTCTTTAGAAATGACACCGCTTCGACACGGATTACTGGCATATCCAATCTGAACAACTGATCAAACAAATCTAATATAGACCTTTTGTTATCTGTGAGACGGAGAATTCAAATGAGACAAGAATTCCTGTATTGAAACAGCAAACTATTCATATCTAGTATTAAATAATGCTGTATTGTAATTTATTAAGTGAGATAAAACAGTTGGTAGAGCTTTATAACCATCTTATAGAAGAAACACTATCCTGTTTTTGTTTAGGATAAGATAGGAGAAACTGTCACAATTAACAAGAAATGTAACTTAAAAAAGTATCTTCATGCTCTTACGGGTAAAGGTAGATGTTTAACCAAGGCGCCCACGACTAGTCGACGACACTAAGTCCCCCTATGTGATAGTCAATCTTATCGCCAACCTGGCACGTATGCCATCCCGGGCAACGTTATTTTTATTTGAATTTCTGTTAGAATAGAAAATATTTTTATTCGCGTTCACCTTACAGGAGGCACTTGTGACGAGTTTATATAATAGTAAAAACTACCACCTGATCGGAACGTGGCCATCTTTATTTTTGCTACCCGACTCGGGGGTCGAACCCGGAACCTCAAGAAGTCAAGTCCGACGCTGCACCGATAGATCACAAAGTCTATTCTGTGTGTGTCTGTGTTCTGTGTGTAGCGATTTAGAATTCTTCAAATTAGAAACACACCATTACACTTTTGGTTTACATACGTATTTCTTACCATCAGAAAATCCATTTACTTGGTTGCCAGCCAATGTTATAAAAAAGACGAAAGTGAATCTAATTTTACTAACAGATTTCGATAACAAAAGGAGGTTACATATTCAATTTTTTATAAGTATATTATATCAATCGGTTTCTCTGTCACTTTCAAAAATATTTTTTTTAAATTGAAATATCGTATTTCCGAGGTAATCTATTGCATTCACAAACGATTTTGGTAATGGAAACCCAGAAAATACGAAGAAAACACCCTTTTTGTGTGCATACTTGATGATTTACTAATCAAGTATTTTTTTTTTTTGTATTTTTGCTGCAAACATCAAGCAAAGGCCTATTAATTTATAATACGAGTAAAACCATTCGAGTACCAGTGAAACATAACGTCGCTTTATAATTTATTCACTATAATTAAAAGCCTTTGCCATAATTTATGAAAAAATAATAAGCTCTAGACAAAAGCTAATAATTATAATAGGAAAAATGTCGATGTTGAAAGAAATCAAAGAAATATAGAAAGGGTTTACACAGCCCTATTATTAGTGTATTACTGGTTGCTTTTGAGGTGATGGACGTTTGTCAACTTGAATATATAATCATTAGCAGATATTGCCAGGTTTAATTACAAATTGCCGTAGAATTTAATAAATACGGATTTTCCCAGTGTTGGTCTAGTGAGTAGAATAGACCAGCTGCAGCTGGCTGCAGGCAGCTGGTAAGAGGCGAGCACAGGTTAAGATTTATTTCATTACCAACTAAACCACGTGGTAAACGCTGTGCAGAAACTTGAACAGATAGCGATCCGCCTACCTATTCCTGCCGCAATAATGACTCTGTCATGTTCTGGTCTCGAGTTAAGGGTAGCCAGTATACTTGCACACGATCCTTTCCATCCCGGCTTCAAGACAGCGACGCACCCGTAACATTTATGGTGTCTATAGGCCACGGTAGTCTCTTACCAACAAGAGAGCCGTGTGCTTACCTCTAACAAAAAAATGTTTTCATCGGAATGTGATGAACCCATCGCTCTCTGGTAATCTAATAATTTCGTTGACTGAAATCTTTTACTGACGCACACAGATTGGTACTAGCGCAATAGCGAATAGGAATAGGTAATAACCTATTCCTGCTGTCATAGCACTAGTTCTCACTATTTCTAGAGATATTTAATTGTTTATTTACTTATGTAATTGTAAGTTTATTTTGTTTATACAGTGCAAGCAATGCGGAAAATGCTTCAAGAGGTCCAGCACGCTGTCAACTCATCTCCTGATCCATTCAGATACAAGGCCATATCCATGTCAGTACTGTGGCAAACGTTTTCATCAAAAATCTGATATGAAAAAACATACATACATCCACACAGGTATGTCTAATCACTACATAGTATAAAACAAAGTCGCTTCCTCTGTCACTATGTCATTTGTATGCTTAAATCTTTAAAACTACGCAACGGATTTTGATGCAGTTTTTTTAATAGATAGATTTGAGATTGAAGAGGAAGATTTACATGTATATTTAATAGCCGCGCAAAGCGGGGCGGGTCGCTAGTTTCTAATAAATCTGTATAATATATAGATATAGAAAACGAGGCTATTCAAATATGTAGTATTGGTATTAGACTGCTCTATTCAACTAGTGAAGTCAGACAAGGTGCAAGATATCTGCAATAAGACGTCAGCCTTGGCGTCAATTCTCTGTCAGTGCTCATCGTTGTAGTGTTCCAGTTGAAAGAATAAGGTAGCCGATAAACTTACTAAACAAGTCCTCCTAATAAACAGAAACTAAAGTACTCCAAGGTTCAACCTGGTATTATAGTATATTTCCCTGTTATGCAGACTATAACATCAACCTCATGTCAGTCTTAGATTATTAATAAGACAGAAGAGGTTTTGGTCAGAATATTTTAGTCTCAAGTTTTAAAAATCGGTCATATATTATTATAATATTATATAAGACCCATATATAATATACTATTATAATAAAAAATATGTCAGGGTCTTAGGTGCAGCAGTGGTATCTTTACCTTAGCTTGTCAAGTGTGATTTGGTGGAGTTGGCAAAATACACGATACACTAATTTCTTTAAGAATATTTTGCTTGTGTTCTTTAACGGGAAAAAGTTATACAAAATGCCATTAAAATTATATAATTCTACGAAATTTAATAATCATGAAAAAACATATACATATTTTCTCTTGATCGCGCCAGAACAGCGATATTGTTTTGGTGACTATTGACGACATATATTTCATTGTCACTTATCATCAGGAAATCAGTTTGCCTATTTGTAAAACGTATCCCTTTATTTTTGCTAAATTATTTTTACACATTATTCAACAAAAGAATTTCTTCTTTTAACTATGCTTATTCTGTTTTTATAATTACTTGTGTGGTCTAGTAGTCCGGTGAACTTGACTTCCTGTGATCCCATGTTTTAATTTCGGGTCGGGCAACCAAAAATGTGTTTTTTTTTTAATTTTCTTACATAACGTTGTTCGAAATCAGATAAGTGCGCGTTCATATATTGTTTTGTCACCTATCAAATCATGGCACTTAATATCTACATAATATTTTAATCGCCCTGTTTACCTTCTACCTGTTCTCTGTCTACGTTTTCGAGGGTACGGACGTGAAGATACTTTTTGAATTATTTTTATAAACATCATCACACATTCAAAACGCTGTACTAATCAAAAAACTTCAAGAAGTCGTTATTACATTGAATATAAAATTATAGAGTGGGCATGTTATTCACAATGCTCCCTTATTATTTAACTTTCACACTATTGAGTAAAACTGTCACAAACTACCAAGTGATTATCGCACTAAAGATTCATTTGAATCAATTTTCAGTCATTAGTAACAAAGTTTTGTATGTGATGGTAAAAGTTTTTCCATTTTATGACGATGTTATAACGTAAAATGTAAATTATACAATGGTAAGTGGAACATTAAGAAAAATTGCGTTATTGGATTTTTTTTTCAATCAGACTGTAAATGAAAACACTTTCGAAGTGTTTCTTTTTAAAAAATTAAATAGGAAATGTGTTTATCCTATTTTGGAATATTAAGAAACATTGCGTTATTGTATTTTTTCATTTAAAGACTGTAAATAAAAACACTTTTGAAGTGATTTTATTTAAAAATTTAAAAACAAGGAAATGTGTATTTCCAATTTTCTAATAAAAGTAATGTTGTCGGGATTTGATATGTACCGGTTACCGGCTTGCCAATTGTCACATTGTGCGAATTAGCGTCTTCGGATAGTCGTGGGTGCCTTGGTTGCCTCTGCCTAACTCTTTGGGGATATGGGCGTCAAGATACTTTTTTTTAATACAATCTGTGCGTCAAGGTTATGCAGTTAGAGATAAACAATACCTTCCTAAGTTTACAGCCGCGACTTCTTCAGCGTAGAATAGATTTTAATATGAAATTTTATCCTCCATCACATATTTATGAGGGTAGACATTTAAAAACAATGTAGCCAGTTTTTAAACTCAGGTTTTTAACTATACGCACAACAAATTTCATTAAAATCGATCTAGTGGTTTATTCGTGAAAACATAATAGACAGAAAGACTTTCGCGTTTAAGAGAAAAAAAAGACTATTTTATTTCTATATGCATAGTTAAGTGAGGACGACTGTCGGGTCAGCTAGTGGTTCATAAATATAACGTTGTATGAATACTATACATACTCGAACAAAATGAAAGGGCATTTAATTTCTTATTTTGTTTTTAATAAAAGCAAAATATAAACGGGTGCGGCGTCTCAGTAGCCAGATATTATATATTTAAATTCTCCATAATTACTACGTCGACGGCAAATCTTAGCCGGTTTGCAAGATAATGAACAGCCAATATGTAAAAACTTATTGACAACTTGCTATAACCGCGCTTTGTTGAAGGAACTATAATATTAAAGAATAAAAGTAATTATGCACTACACAACTACTGGCTACGTATACTAATAAGAAAAATGATTGGTTTTAAACAGACAAAAGGATATAAGTACCTGTTTGCTATGAACTATGTATAAAAACCCATAGGTCTTTGTATATCTCGTTTGTTATTTTCGCCGGATCTTCTCAGTATGTGATCCGGTGGTAGGTGGTAGTATTATATAGACGAATCAATAGTAAAATAGAAAAAAAAATAAACTATATTCTGATTTTGTTAAAACGAAAAACGGTTTGATAAATTTTTTTGATACACATGTAAACGAGGATAAAATAAGACTGAATTTGTTTATTATAGTTTTATAGTATTTGTTGATAGATATAAAGAGTTTGTTACAAAAATATTTTTACACCATCATATAATATTTAATATGTATTTTCAAACGTTGCTAGTCAGCAGAAGAAACGGCGAAACAAATTTCTCGACAACCAAGATATAATTGCTGTGACATATTTTAAAAATAATAATGAGTTTCTTAAAGATGCTAAGAAAAATTGATAAATTCAAAGAAAAATGTAAATTTAAAAATTCTTTAGCGGCGTTGCGCACTTTTTTTGGAATGGGTAAAAACTTCTAAACTCGCGTCAGAACTTGTGACCTGATCGAAAATACGTAAGACAGCGCAGGGCGCTTGCGCGAGTAAGACGGCGCAGGGCGCTTTCCCGAATGTTCGTTTAGTCATGTTTGTGTGCGATAGCGCAATAAATTAATATTGTATTGTACCACATAAATTTTAGTACTTTCATACTGATAATTAAAGCAATTCGTGCAAAACTATTCCCTAACCATTCCAAAATATCAAAAACGCACAACGTTAATATTAAAGTTTTCACTTCTGCCGGCACTCCTATTGGAAAAACCCAAGTTTATTTTTTGTTGATCGGGAATAGTTGCCGCTTTTGTTTGCTTTCAGTGAACATAATAGCTATCTGTTTGGGATAGAAAATGTCCATAAAATAAAAAGCAGAATATTGTACCAAGCAGATTGCATATCTGCTTGGTATAATATTCTCTCTTTCAGTTTTTTTTAACTGAAGTACCGGATAAGGTTTAAGTTAATATAAAAAAACTATGTGAATGTTTCTTAATCTATGGCTAACATAAAAGCTCATTAATCTCAAAGACGCAAAAACTTTTTTTATATAAGGGCTGAGGTCAGGGTCAATAGGTGATAAAGGTCCTGTGGACGGGTCGTTGGCCAATTATGCAAAATATCCTCTAAACCAAAACGTGACAGATAGATACAGAAACAGATAGTAAATAAAGGCATTAAGTCCCGCAATGTGATAGGTGGCGAAGCTATCGCCAATTCGTCACATATCTAGTGCCGGGTAACCTTGTTTTTATTAAAAAATTGAAAAAACACATTTTCTATTTATGGCCCGACCGGAAGTCGAACCGGTATCCCCATGAATTCAAATCCAACACCGGACCGCTAGACCGAAGGGGCGATTACATTTCCATTCAATTAGCTATATAGGTACTTTACCTTAAAGCTAAATAAAAATGCCATACTCAATGAATTCCAACTGTGCCTACAAATAATTGATTTTATCATTGACATTACTATTCTATAAATATACGGGTTTTCATGAGAAAATGAATTACAGTAAGCCAAATAAGACATGTTTTTTCGCGATTTACTCAACGAAAGAATAAGAAGTTTAAAAATGCGACAGACATATTTGTCCACAACATGTCGTCACGTCTGGGCCCAGTTCTGAATGATTTACTGTAGCCTTAAATGGAGGTTGTCCTCCCGATAAACGCATCATAATCAATATTCCAAAATGCAGCCGAGCCTGCAATTAGCGGCGCAGCCTTCGGAGACCTTCAAGTGTAATGATCACGGCATAAACAAAAAGCCAACACAAATCCAGTTTCTAGTTATAAAAAGATTCCTGTATTTTATAAGAAACTATATTGAAGTGAAAACTTCTTTAGCGGCGTTTCGCACTTTTTTTGGAATGGGTAAAAACTTCTAAACTCAGGACACGTGGCCTGATCAAAAATTCGTAAGACGGCGCAGGGCGCTTGCGCGAATGTTCGTGTTGTCATGTTTGTGTACGATAGCGCAATAAATGAATATTGTATTCTAGCACATAAAAGATAGTACTTTCATACTGATAATTAAAGCAATTCGTGCAAAATTATTCCCTAACCATTTCAAAATATCAAAAATGCACAACGTTAATGTTCAAGTTTTTCACTTCTGCCGGCACTCCCGGAGTGCAACCCGTTGTTTTTTTTGTTGGTAATACCTTCCACTCGCGGCTTCAACTGCAACATATGAAATTATTTAGAATTTTAATGTAATACCTATATGTTATTCTGTATAATCTACTAGCCGATCCGGCACATTTCGTATCGCTTAACATTAACAGATACGAACAGTTTGTATGGACAAAAACAAAGTGTGTTTTTTTCCGCTTTTCTCAAAATTTTCCCGGGTTTTCTCTTTATATAGTCCTTCTTCTGACAATAACCAATACAACAAAAAAGAATTAGCAAAATTGATCCATCCAGGTAGAGTTTCGCAGCAATTCACCCGGATTGGAACCACCGCCTTACCTATTCCTGCCGCCATAATGTCATGACGTGTTCCGGTTTGGAGGGTTAGGTAGCCGGTAAACATATTTTTGCTCGAGGTCTAACATCCTGGCCTCAGGTTGGCAACGCACTATTACCACCTTTGGTGTCTATAGGCGGCGGGAATTTCCAATGTCATAAAAAAAACCAGTCAAACATGTTGCGAT
>NJDC01005132.1:258884-298910 GCA_002245475.1 Calephelis virginiensis
TATTTAATACGAACATAATCTATGTACGATAGAATGCTTTAAATAGAACACTGATAATCAGCCATAATAAGGCTTCTTCCTTGACATGTAAATTACTAGGTTCAATGTAGAGCTCCACCCTTCGCTTTTCCGCCATTACGATTTTCTAATTTCATTAGGTAGGTTTGTTTAACTGAATCCATACAAAATACTGCAACTGCATTGGATCATTCATAATAAGATTTAGAATTGAGTAGGTAGAAATAACATATACTTAGCTATGTATAAAGTAGCTACTAGCAAACTACTAGCTTAGTTTCGTTCACGATTATGAAAATCTAAAAAATAAAAATAATTTAGTAAGTTGATGTTTATTGTGACGTAAAATATAAAAAAGCTGGATGTACATCGCTAAGACTTACATTCAGACGTGGCGTCAGAATCTCAACTTACATAATACGATTAGGTATACCCACCATTTCTGTGCGTGCTGTCCTCTCTTGTGCGGTTTTGAAGACATTGCCTACCTCTGTTCCAACTTGCATTTTTTTGTAAAACCACGGTGACATTTACAAATCCTACAGGTACAATTTAGAAACCTTTCAAATAGGTCATATATAGATATCCGTAAGGTCAGTGTGCAGTGATCACTTATCGTCAGTAAACCTACTTCTTCGTTTACCTTCTCTTCTTGTTTACTTACTGAGTACTGAATATAAATTAAGCGCCTGTGTTAACTTTGCCAACAAGAATTACACTAGTAAGACGTTGTCATATTTATTTTGTAGGCGCTAACATCAACTATTGCTGATGCCTCCGGTTACACCCAAGTTCTTTGTATCTCCCATTGCAAATATCTTTTAAAAACTATTGGTATTTGCTATCTTTCGAAAAAAAAAAGATTATCAAATCGCAACGTGGTACCTACCCAATAAAATAGTTGGAGTCGGTTATTGCAGTTTTACTGCGCTTAATTATTTTATTGTTTTGTACTTAGATACTCGTAATTTAAAATGCTCGAAGGTTTTGTAGTATGAACTTTACAGATTATCCCGTATTTTGTTTCAATTCATAAGTTATGTAGATTAGAAATTACAGAAATTGCAGACATAGCAACATTCAGCATAATGTGACAAACTGGAAATACGGAATGTAGAGAAACATTTCAACGTACAGATCATTTTACATAATGTACTCGTACCAAAAGCCATCTTCACGCCAAGTCCCCGTAAACTGTAAGGGATCCAGTGGCAAATGTTACCCTAGCCTACCCTGTTAGGGACTTGGCGTGAAGATACGTAAGTATGTATATATATTTACAAATCTCTGATAAAACTTATAATGCTAATAACAACCAGTCGAGTTGTTGCGGAGGAGTGCAGTTACTAACACCGTGACAAGTTTTATAAAAGACTAGGCGACCTGGCAAACTTCATACCGCTTGACATTAATAGCTACTTAGGCTCGAAGGGAAAAATTTAAATATTTTTTCCTATTTAATCACATTTTATATATATTTATTTATTTATCACATTGTGGGACTTAGTGTCTTCGGCTAGTCGTGGGTGCCTTGTTTGTACCTCTGCCTAGCTCTTCGGGGATATGGGCGTGAAGATACTTTTTTTCCTCTTTTCCCTGCAAATCGCCCAGATTTTTCTCTTCATACGTACCTTTTCCTGACAATAACACAACAAACAAATATTAGCAAAATTGTTCCATCCGTTATCGTGATGCGATAACTACGCAAATTGGGGATTTATTTTTTAATGTATATGTACATCAAAGGAGTATTGGCGCGATCGAGAGAAAAGATGGTCGAAGTTTTTCATAATTATTGAATTTCGTGTTGATATTGAGTGAAATTAGTCAATTTAGGTGGCATTTTGTACAAATTTGTTCAGTGAATGAGCACAAATGAAATAATCATGAAGAAATTAGCGTATCGTCTATTTCCTTGCCGCCAAATCTTATTATATGAGCTTGAGTAAACATGCCACCGCTTTACCCAAGAGCCTGACATGATTTCCTGACGACTTATGACTGATGACTATGAAAAGTAATTGAAATTGATATAAAATTTGATGCAAATTTCTACTTGACTAATGGCTAAATACTTACGTGAAGGCCAAAACCTAAAGAAAGAAGGTACATCAAAAAAAATTATCTTGACACCCATATCCCCGAAGAGGTAGATAGAGGCACAGCCAAGTCACCCACGACTAGCCGAAGACAATAAGTCCCACAATGCCAATCAAGCCTATCGCTAACCGGGCACAAATCCCGGGCAATATTATTTTTATTAGAAAATTTAAAATGCACATTTCTAAATTGACCGACCCGGCCTGACCCTGGGATCGAAACCGGGATCTCAGGAAGTTAAGTCCGACCATCCGCGTCAGACCGCTAGACCACGGAGGAGATAATAATATAGATAACTGTAGCATGACAACAAAACAAACTCGCCCGATGAGCTTCATCCACAAAACTGATAAGGGTGCGTAATAGAATTCTTTCGGCGTAGATAAAACTCGAAACTCTTATGAAAATTACATAAAACCTGATAAAACAAATCAACAGTTAGAACAACTGAAAGCATGGCTCATTAGGTAAAACTGTGGAGATATCTTTCTGTTTTCCCAATTGTTGGCATATATTTACATACCTACATATCTTCACGCCAAGAACATTACTCGGTAGGCAGAGAGTAACGAGCGCCAAAACTGCCTGGCTTCCTCCACATTCATTGCCCTTTTCATTCAAACACGATGGTTTCGGTGACTCTTGACACCACCTTCGAATAACACCCGAGCGATTTGATCATGGAATGTCAACCTTGATCTCCCCGGGTACCTACCTATATCCATTGACATTCGCATTGGAAGTATTGACATTAAGACATATAAACAAAGCTTTGTCAATCTTTCATCTGTCATTCTTTCTTTATGTCGGAGCATGTTTTTTTCTCATTTTAACACCAACATTCTGTCAATCTCACTCATTCCCGAATCTCACTGTTACGAATGCGGTCAGTAAGTGTAACAGCACAGATTTTCCGTAGCGCTCTATTACACACTATTATCTGCACACTTTTTTTTACATATGCGGTGTACCTTCCATCCCTGCTAAAAGTAGGTACAACCGGGATATACAATTTCATTCACTTTTTCTAGCACGACATCATCAACTTAAACTCTTACAGTTGTACTATTTAAATTATGCGCTTCGGCTACATTCGTCAAACTTCGGAAATCCGAATGTATTTTAAAGATATCTATATAGAGATGTTATTACACATAATTAATGATTTCGCTTAAAGATTAGGTCAGCCAATTTATGTATCAAGTGTAAAAAGAGCAAAAATTGTAAAGCCGAAGCGCATAATTTAAATGGTAGTACTGTACATCCGTTCTGACTTCCTCTCTTTCGAATACCATAACTTTGGTTTTCATCGCATTCAAATGTAGCTTTCTCCTCATTACAATCACATTCCATTACTGTGGCCAGTGTTTGCAGCTCAGATCATGTAGACATATATTTTTTAGTTTCATACTTATATCTTCAAGTAGTTTCTTAGCTGGTGTTTTTTTTTGTAATGCATAGCAGTCGGAATGTTTTGTACTGCCCACGTGCTAAATTTAATGACTAGCAAATTGAGGTGTGAATAATAAACGTTTATCCAAATCTTTAAACAAAACGTTCGCACAATCTAAAACGGTAGATACACAGCTCTCTTCTGGCGTTGATATATCAGTACCAGATGTATGTAGTACCAGATGTATATGTATGTAGGTGGTCTCGTTGCTTACGACCTATACTTAAACCGATGCTCACGTCTTAAGAGCTGCAAGACAGGAAGGCAGGTTGTATATTCTCCATGTATTGCTGACTCTCTAATATACCGGCCTCTCCGTCATTCTTGTGAAGACAATTAACAATGTCAAAATGGGAGAGAGGCCGGTACATTAGAGAGTCAGCGATATTTGAAAATGATATCAGTTCTTTGTTAGGAGTGTAAACTCCAGTAGGTCTATAACTTCATGACTTACACATAAGACCTGGCACATGCGGCTACAAAACAGCGACACACTTCTATGACGGCAGGTAGGTAGGTACTCCATTTTCAGAGCAAGTTTATAGGACATTTTTCACCATTTCCCGAAAGAGAGGGGTTAAAGCCAATCTGTAAATTGGACTCTAGGTACTTCATTGACCCGTGACGTAGATAGTCCAATTAAATTTATTCGTTTATTCTTTTGTAGTATATGTACATTTTCTGCATTTTTTCCCAAATTATAAGCGTCTTTATTGGTCTAAGTCAGAGGTTCCCAAACTTATTTCATGTAACGCCCACTTTGAAAATCAGTTGTTTTGTAGCGCCCCCCCCCCTCGTTTTTTTCTTGTCAATAACCTCAATAACATATTTGCTGCGCCTAGTTTAAAAAAAAACATTTTTTCAAGATTTATACCGCCCCCCTCTAGGCTTCCAGCGCCCACAAGGGGGCGTTATCGCCCACTTTGGGAAAGGCTGGTCTAAGTTAAAATCTTTGTATTTTAGATTTTAGAAATAAAAGACAGACACACCAACACTCGGTATAAAGCAACCTAATAAAATCTGGAATGTATAGAACCTTTTCAACATACAGTAGGGTTACTCAAGCAATGTTAGAAATTGGAATCGAGTATGTCATTTTAGGTTCTGTTGAACACAATACTGGCGAATCTATTTGCATAATATCGAGAATCAATAATAACCCTACAGGTACTAAGCTCTTCATAAGAAAAAATTTGTTCGCCTGTAATACGATAGAGATGCGACTTAAAGCTTTTTATATTAGCTTCTCAGTTTCCACCAAAATGACTAGCAGCGGGAGTGTTAAGAAGCCATTCGATGCGGTTTTTAGCTAGTATATCGCCAAATTCAAAACTAAAATTTTTAGAGCGTAAAAATGTCTGCAATTCAGTTAGGTAGCGTCGCGCACCTAAGTAGTTAGAGCCATTATCTGAATAAACATGACTTATTGGTCCACTGCGTGACAAAATCTTTTTAAAGCTGCCATAAAGCTTGATGTCCTTAAATCACTAGCTAATTCTATGTGTACGGTTCGCGTAGTCATACAAACGAAGAGGCAGACATAAGCCTTCATAGAGCGGATACCTCTACCACGCGACATAAACACTTTAAAAGGTCCGCAATTGTCGGTACCTAAATATATAAATGGCTTGACTGTTTCTACAACACGACACGTGCGATGATCAGTCATTTCTGGAGCGAAAGAGCGCGGTCGAAGCTTAAAACATGGTAGGCACTTGTACACTCTAGAGCGAATCAAATTGCAAGCGGATAGAACTTAATATTTTTGTATTAAAATCGACATTAACAACTCAGGGCCAGCGCGACAGTTAACTCTATGATGATAATCTACTAATAAATCAAGGACGTGTTCCTTGCGTGGTAGAACGATAGGATGTCTTTGATCGAGTCCTAAATTTGACTAACTTAAACGCCCGCCTACGCGTATCAGTCCGTTGTCTAAAAATGGTTTCAATCGCTGAAAAGCAAGACTACAAGGTTTACCTGATTCTAAACTTCTAAACTCTATAGCAAAGTGTAAGCGTTGAAGCTCGCGAAGGACTAATAAGTCTGCCTTATTAAGGTCAGTAGCAA
The DNA here is from genome assembly GCA_002245475.1 of Calephelis virginiensis. Taxonomy (NCBI): domain Eukaryota; kingdom Metazoa; phylum Arthropoda; class Insecta; order Lepidoptera; family Riodinidae; genus Calephelis; species Calephelis virginiensis. Next base: position 264,529 of record NJDC01005132.1, read on the forward strand.
TGATACGGCCGCGAGTTGACAATATTCTAAGAAAACGACAGACATATACTACACAGCGTCACAGACGTGACCATGAAGATAAGCGACTTGCTAACAATGAAATTGCCGAGCTTTCCGGTGACTCGGTAGAGACGAATATAATATATTTTATAATATATTACGAGTATGTTTCTTCTCTTCGGGTGGCTCCGACACCGTGGAGGGATTAAATGATTTACGAGAACAGGGTGACATCTTGTGCCGACTGTGGCGAAGGCGAGAAATTACTGTTAGAGGGCAGAGGTGCTTGCACATATTTTGCACTCATTTTCGAAGAACTATAACTATTACTACGCGGACTACTATCTTTATTTTTAGGGCTCATAGTACTTAATGTTAAAATGAAGAGAACTGTAGTGTTTCTTACCACAAGTAACGCAACTATGTTTACTATTACATTGCAATATACCATGCCTGTCACTAAGACAGTTTAAGCATAAATTATTAGCCCGAACGTGGGTGTAGCATTTATGCGGCATTAACTTCCAAAAAGCGCTACATTTGTAAAGTTGTTCGTGCCGGCCGTCACATAAAGAACAAACAAATTTGCTAGTATTAAGATAAGTGTATGTGAGCTTTTGCGCGGGTGAAGATCTTTCAGGGCGGCGCTCTGAATTGCTACTCACAATAATACGCGGCTTAGTACATGTACGTTGCAATACCTTTATGTGATCGCGAATAAAAGTTTCTAAAGCCTCAAAGCTAGGCAGCTTATTGCCACGTCGTGTAAGCTCAAAGAGACGCACCGTCTCCGAATCTAATTTTCTAAGTCCCATATATACAAATATGAAATCACTGAGGTCGTCGACCTTTAGGTTTTTAATGGCATGTACGGAGTTAGCAAATATATGTAAGAACTTTTCTAAGTTTTGTCATTACCAGCGGATATGCCCTTTAACTCAAACAATTGATCCAAATAAGCGGTTGCGACTAATCTACTATCTTCATATTTAATCTTTAGAGTATTTAAAATAAGGTTATACTTTCCGGGGCAAAGAGTTATACCAACCAAAACAGACCTGGCTTTTCCCTAAAGTTTATTTACTACATAATGCAACTTTTCATGATCTGTTAAACTGTCATTGTTATGTATAGTGTTTTCAAAACTATTATAGAATAAACTCCAATCTCTAATATCACCAGCCAATTCGGGAATTTGTATAGCCGGGAGTTTAGGCCGATCGCAATTAATTTGGTTAGGAAAAGCTATTTCATGTTTACTAGTAAAAGGCGACTTAATAGATTTTTCTACGTACTTTATTCTACCTAATAAATCTTCAAACGGCATCATAATTTACAGCGTAATCAGGATTAGAACCCAATTCTAATATATTTACTTTGTTAAGTATATTTTCAAAATCCATTCGTAAATTATCCAAATATTGAAGCGTGTATAAAAATTTTTCATTGCTAGCTGCGTCCTCTAATAAAGGACTTATCATTAATATTTTGCACTCGCCCAAAAATTCTATTCTTTTGGCTATGCAATAATTTTAACTGCGTTTCTACTGTAGATAAAGGCCATGATATTTAAATATCTATAAACAAATTTCATAAACTAATAACCAATAAGCGATAACTGTTTTATTTGTCACGAGCAACGCCGCCGTATAAACTATACGGAAATATAACTATAACTATGCTTATAAATCTAAGCGAGAGAGAAGCGATAACCATACATTTAAGCGGATGTGAACCTTCGGTACGTAATACCATATGATTATACAGGTACATATTATGATGATTAAAGCAAGCGAGCGATTTAATTTCTTCTTTTCTTTCTTTCTTAAAGTTTTGGCCTACACTTTAGTATTTTGCCAGTCGTCAAGTAGAAATTTACATCAAATTTTATATCAATTTTAATAATTATGAAAAAACTTCACCCATCTTTTCTCTCGATGGCGCCAAAACTCTTTCTTTCTTTAGGTTTTGGCCTTCACGTTAGAATTTAGCCATTAGTCAAGTAGAAATTTGCATCAAATTTTATTTCAATTTCAATTAATTTTAATTAGTCATAAGTCGTCAGTAAGTCATGTCAGGCTCTTGGGTAAAACGGTGGCCTTTTTACACAAGCTCATGTAATGAGTTTTGGCAGCAGTGAGGAAATATACGATACGCTAATTTCTTCATGATTACTTCATTTGTGCACTTTCACTGAACAAAATTGTACAAAATGATACCAAAATTGACTAATTTCATTCAATATTAACACGAAATTCAATAATTATTTCACGTTAGTATTTAGCCATTAGTCAAGTAGAAATTTGCATCAAATTTTATTTCAATTTCAATTAATTTTAATTAGTCATAAGTCATAAGTCGTCAGTAAGTCATGTCAGGCTCTTGGGTAAAACGGTGGCCTTTTTACACAAGCTCATGTAATGAGTTTTGGCAGCAATGAGGAAATATACGATACGCTAATTTCTTCATGATTACTTCATTTGTGCACCTATGAGCCCTATAGGAGCCCTATGGACGAATATATATAGGGTCTCTAATCGTCGAATCTTTATAATCCGCAAATTAAGTATACCAGTATGAAATAAGATCGCATCGTAAATCATGAATTAAACCTTTTAACCTGAACCCTTTATTTTATTAAAAAGTAAATCAGATGGAAAAAATTGAATTTTGGCGTCATCGTGAAAGATGGTCCTATTTTTTCGTAATGTTTGAACATAATGTAAATTATGAGTAAATTTAGGTCGCAAATAACTTTATTTTATTAAGTTCAAGTGCACACAAGTGTAATATTTAAGAAGAAATTAGAGTATCGTGTTTTTCCTCGTTCTAATCTGTTTTTTCTTGCTTTCTTTAGTTTTGGCCTTCACGTTAGTTTTTGCCATTAGTCATGTTGAAATTTGCATCAAATTTTATGTCAATTTTAATCAATTATAATTAGTCGTTAGTAAGTCATTTCAGGCTTTTGGGTAAAGCGGTGGCCTCATTAGTCAAGCTCATGTAATGAGATTTGGTGGCAACGAGGAAATACACGATACGGTAATTTTTTCATGATTATTTCATTTGTGCACTTTCACTGAACAAAATTGTACAAAATGCTACCAAAATTGACTAATTTCATTCAATATTAACACGAAATTCAATAATTATGAAAAAACTTCGACCATCTTTTCTCTCGATGGCGCCAAAACTAGGCGCCAAAACTCTCAATTTAATTTCGAAATTCGAGAACAAGTCTTATGTCCCTATATATATTAACTATGTGTAATCAGAGATTAGTATATATATATTGTCTTTGGTGTAATCTCACACATCTGTTGCTTATGCTCATGCGACACTTTGAGTTTTCGAAATAGCGATTCCGTCATAATATTTGTAACTATCAACAGATGGCGACACTATGTTATCTTATTTCTAATTAATCATTAAAATAGTTTTGTTTAAAATAAACTTAAATAAAAAAGATAAAGCGTTCTTATTTATGGTACTAACTATTAAATTGCGATTAAAGAGAATTTACTACCAAATACGAATCTGTCCCATACACAGTTTAAGTATTTAATAACTTAATTTCTATGCATTATTTTAATAATGAAAGTAACAAAAATAATAACCTGTCTTATTAGTAGGATTTAATACAACTAAACCGAACTAAAAGTAACTATATAACTAAAATAATGAAACTTCGACCAATAATATCCTAAGTGAGGGTATTTATTAATCTAGATCGCGATGACTAAAATTAACGAAATTCTAAAATCCGGATCGCTAGGACCAAAAATAAATGGAGGTACGGTGGGTCGAGCTGGACCTCGACCCCAAGAGCTATTGTGGACTGTATTTTAAAGCGGGGTAAAATATGCTATGATTGCGAGTGACAGAAGGGTAGGAATAGGTAAGGATTAAGTCACTGATCTTTGTGATCACCACAATACTGTCTTCTATTCACTCGCGGCGAAAAATGCGATATAAGCGTCTTTAGCGATTGTGGGCGATATCTATGCGGCGATACGATTTTTATTGCGTTGCGGTGCGTCGGCCTCAGGCGAATATGACTTCTTTAGTACGGACGCGACACTAGCGCCCATATAGCGAGGTATGAAAAGGGGGAAAACTAAGGGTAGGAATTAGGATATGACACTTGTCACTCAAAATAGCGGCAGATTCAAATCGACGCAACCAAAGGTTCCGTACATAAAGGATAAAACGGACACTTACTAAGCCTCCACTGTCTGTCTGTCTGTCTCCAGGCTGTATCTCTTAAACCATGATAGCTAGAGCTGAAATTTTCACCGTTGCCGCTATAACACGAATTACTAGAAATTTAAAAAAATATATATTAAGGGGTCTCCCCATACAATAAACGTGTATTTTCGTATTTTTTGCTCAATATTAAACGGTAACAGGTAGACGCTTTAAATTTTCACAAAATATACGGATAGCGCATATTGCTTTTCGTGTTTATTATGGCGTCTTCGTCTAGTTTGCAATTACTGACCAGAACAAAACAGATGTTTGGTTAGTGGGACAAACATCAGAACAATTAAATCGTAACAAGTTACTGACGACAAAAGAAGTGCTTAGCTTATTTTTTCACTATAAAATCGTAATAAAACAAAATAATCACAAGTCGGCTAATTCTACAGCTTGTGACGTCATGGATTTGTGGAAACGAGCTGGCATACCGACTAAATTAAAAAAGGATGTTTTAAAAAAGATAGAAAAAAAGTTTATTGAATGGCAGAAATTTAAAAAAAATAAAGAAAATAAAGCTAAACGTTCGGAAGCCCTACAACATAAAGAAAATACATGGCAGGACCAATTGGAAGATCTCTTTGATATAGCTCACGTCGACGCAGAAAAAATAATCAGCATTAAAGAAGACAGACAATTCTTAATTGAGCAGAGAAAAAGAGGTCGACCTGTAAAAATAGGCAGTGTGGACAAAATTCATTTAAAAAAAATGAATAACACAGAGAAGAAACTAGCTGGTGAAAAACGTTTTTTAGATCGTGAAAAAAACTATATAGAATCCCTTGCAGGGATTCTATATAGTTTTTTGCGTTCTGTCGTCTTCAACCACTAGCAGCGAAGATGAAAAAAAGAGTTTGACGTCAGAAATTTCAGTGACGGCAGGACCTTCAACTGCAGCAGATTTACCGCTATTTAAACGTAAACGTGGCACAAAGAACCTCGTTGATGAACATTTATTCGCAAGCCTTGACTTCGTTAAAATTACTGACAGGAAAGCAGCTGTCGTTTTAACATCAACGCTCAAAAGTGCAGGAACCGATCCTTCTGAGTTCAACATTAATTCATCCTCCATTCGTCGCCAGCGTATGAAGCAGAGTCAGTAGCAGAGTCTTTAAAGGATGAATTTAGACCACATGTTCCTCTGACTATTCATTGGGATGGAAAGTTAATGGAAGACATAATAGGACATCAAACCATGGATTGACCTATTTTTGTCTCAGGAAATGGTGTGGATCAATTATTATCAGTTCCTAAACTTGACCATGGAACTGGAGAGGCATGTGCTTCAGTAGTATGTGACACAATTCTCTCTTGGAATTTAAGAGATAAAATAAAAAGCTTTTGTTTTGACACCACTGCTGTCAATACTGGATTAAGAAATGGTGCGTGCATCCTTTTAGAGTAGAAGATGGAAAAAGATGTTCTTTGGTTAGCCTGTCGTCACCATATTATGAAAATAATGTTAGAAGCTGTAGTAACTCAGGCACTAGGTCCTTCAAGCGGCCCAGAAATATTAATACATATTTAAACGTTTCAGAACTTTTTGGCCCAATATTTACCAGAATAAATTCACTACAGTTTCTTCAGATCCTGACGGTTTAAGTTGCATAAAAAACGTAGCAAATAGCATAGTTTTAGCTGTTTCTTAGCGTTCGCTAAGAAACAGCTGAATAATTAGCAACCACGAGATGATTACAAGGAGTTATTAAAACTAGCTATTATATTTCTAGGAGGTACACCTAGCCAAGGCATAACATTCTGAGCTCCAGCAGGGCTTCATCGCGCACGATGGATGGCAAAAGCACTTTATTGCTTGAAAATTTTCATGTTGTACCAGTTGGTCTTTAACCAGTTTAAGTTGGCTAAAAAGAAATTAAAGCAATTACTGAAATTTCCGTTTTTATTGTTGTTATTTATATAAGATGCTGGTTTCAAGCTCCTGTGGCAGCTTCTGCACCAAATAACGACTTGTGGCTGTTGAAAAGTCTCAAAAATTTTGAGAATATTAACAAAGCGTTGTCTAAAAAAGCACTAACGAAGTTCTCAGGGCATTTGTGATCCCTATCCAAAGAATTAGTTGCGCTTGCTTTTTTTGATGATGAAGTATCGTTTGAAAGTAAACAAAAAATGTTGTTAGCATTGATTGAGGAAGGTCTAGACTATAGCCCAAAACGTATTACCTTGGATGTAAGTCACATTGAAGAAAAAAGTATTGAAGATTTTGTATCCAGCAATACTTTTAGATTTTTTAAAATACTTGGCATCCCAAAAACATTTTTGCAAAAAGAACCTAGTCTTTGGGAAGAAGACGAAGATTATAAAGCATCAAAAAAAGTTGTACATTCTATGAGGGTGGTGAATTGATTGAAAAATTCAATAAATTAATTACTAGAAACGAGGAACAAAAGCAATACCTCCTTTTGGTGGTGAAAAAATTTAGACAAAAGTACCCAAATACAAATAAAAGCATCTTGTTAGCGTAATACACTATTTTTTTGTAACCTTTTGTATAATTTGTGTATAATTAATCTTTTTTTTAATAAATAATAAACTATCAGTCATTAAATCTTTTATTTAGTTTCATTTGCTGGAACTCTGTGAGTAATATTGTTCTGTGGCTGGTAGCGACCTCTAAATAATGTCTAAAAAATTTGTAAAAAATTATTTGATAGTTTTTTAAGACTAAGAACAAAATAAAAAGGTGACCTAGGATATCTTCAAGAAATTTTTTTTTTTAATAAATAAGAATCACCCTACTATCTACTTTATATCGTAAAATTATTGAGCTATAGCCATTAATGTATAAAAGTAGTTATTCATAGTTGATCCATAAGTTGAAACTATAAGCAAAAGCTAGTTGCAAACATGTTTTTCTCACATATAAATATGTATTGTTTATATATATATGTATTACAATTTTTATCAAGTAGGCAATTAACCATATACAATTATTATCAGTGTTTTGTTCGCTATAAATATTTGATAACATTGTTGTAATGTAAATAACTTTGTATCAAGTGAATGGTATGTCATTTTTAATATGAAATGAATTAATCAGTCCTGAATTTAATAGGGCTTGACATTTTTTGATTAATTCCATTAAATGTACTCTCAAAAATATTGTATAACTTTTTTTGAAAAGTGGGTAAAAATTAAGTTTTGAAAAGACACATTAATCCTAAATTAAAAAAAAAGAAAGTCACATAATATGGTGCTTTTTTTTGTATAAAAGCACACACTTAATCTATAGTCATTATATGCCTATGATGTTAATTTTATTCATTTTATCCACAATTTCACACTAATCTAGGATTAGGCCCCACCCAAAATTCAATCTCTGGCTGAGCACTCTGCTCGCCCACAAGCCCGGTGATGTTGTAAAAGTCTATAGACATACACAAGAGCAGTAATTTTGAAAAAAAAAAGAAATTAGTTTTGATTACTTGGTGCCACTTACAAAGGTACAGAGACATTTATGAGTTATGACCACACTAACCAGATAGATAATAAAGAGGTAGTTGTAATCCCTGATAAAGAGACATGGGTAATATACATAGAATCAAGACCACCTGATTTTACTTTACGTAAAAATTATATTATAACAGCTTTAGTGTAATAGTGTCGAATTTTGTAATTTTTGATACATAAATACATTCAGTCATAGAATTTCGAATATTTATTATATTTGCAACGGAATAAATTAACAGTAGACAAAAATTATGCTATCTTCACCCACATATCCCCAAAAGAGATAAGCATAGGCACAAGCATGACCCACGACTTGACACTAAGTCCCCCAAATTTAATAGGTAGTAAACCTGCCACCAACTGGGCACATCTCCAAACCAGGGCCACATTATTTTTAAGGAAATTGAAAATACACATTATCTTTTTTTTTGTTACCTGACCCGGGACCTCAAGAAGTCAAGTCTAATGCCATACAGCTAGACCATGGAGGAATTAAATCAAGTTTAAATAATCCAGATACATATTTCTATTTGTTTAGAATGCCTATATTAATTTTTGTTTTAGATTGTTACACATCATGTCTATTGAAGGGTGTTATGATTTATTTGAAGGGTTTTTCTACATTTAGGCAAGTAATATACCAAAAAACATATTTAACTGAATAAAAGTATTATATTTTAAGTGCAAGTGACACTTGTTATCACAGGTTAACAAAAATAATAGTCAATATTACATTAATCGTCCCAATTCACTTGATGACAATCATGCCACACAAAGGTGCCTTTCTGAGACTGTGGTGCCTCTAAGGCGAGATAAAGAGGTGCCCTAGCACCACGTTCTGGTGTGAAATCTCCCATCCCTTTTGTCATTTCAGTCTTAACAAAACCAGGATGAACACAGTTTATGGATATATCTTTACCCTGTTCATTAAACTGTCTTTGTTGTACAAAAGTTAGAGCAGACATTGCTACCTTTGACACTTTATAATCACCATAATGGCCTGCAAAGGACACAAAAGAGTTTTTACCATTTTTAGCTGCTTGTAAGAAGTCATCAACAAACTGATTTATTTCTTCAACTGTAAGATCATCTTTTACTAATAAATCTAACCACATTTGTTTTCTTATATTTGACAGCAAACCCCAATCACTAGAGATGTTAATTATTCGGGCCGTATTCTTCAGAAACGGATACAAGATTCTTGATATTGATAATAAACTGTAGTAATTTGTGTCAATTAATCTCTTAGCATCTTCATACGTAGAGACAGGTTTATCGAAATCAAGTATGCCGGCGTTGTTTACCAAAACATCTATACCCGAATGTTGTGTTGAAATGAAGGTTGCAAATTGTTGGATACTAGCTTCGTCTGTTACGTCTAATATGTGAAATAGAGCCCGTAAACCCAGTTCTTCCAACTTCTGAACGGCTAGCCGCCCTCTTTCTTCATTTCTAGCTGTTAGATAAACGGCACCATCAAATTTTCGACATAATCCTTTTACGATTTCAAATCCTAATCCCTTATTTCCACCAGTTACTATAGCTACTTTGGTTTCCATTTTGTACTTAAAATTTAAAAAGAATAACGAAGCAAAAATATTTCGTGTAAAAATAAATAATCTACCTACTTCAAGTGTTAACTAAATAATATTGACATATTATGACATTTCATAAATGAAGTTTTATGTGTAAAGTGGGCTCTACATGATGGCCCATCGTGTAGAGGACGTAGTGCTAATGGATGGCATAATATAGATTCGCGAATGTCAAGACGATAGCCGCGGTGTCGGTATTTCGTCTGTATCTATATCAAAGGTAGTGGGACTGCAGTGGCGATCCGATTCTACACGTGACCCATCAAAAAAAAAAACGACGGGTTGCACTCCGGGAGCGCCGGCAGAAGTGAAGATTTGAATATTAATGTTGTGCATTTTTGATATTTTGGAATGGTTAGGGAATAATTTTGCAGGAATTGCTTTAATTATCAGTATGAAAGTACTATCATTTATGTTGTAGAATACAATATTCATTTGTTGCGCTATCGTACGCAAATCGTTACAAACATGTACATTCGCGCAAGGTCCCTGCGCCGTCTTACTAATTTTTGCCTTACGAATCAGGTCACGTGTTCTGATGCGAGTTTAGAAGTTTTTACCCATTCCAAAAAAAGTGCGCAATGCCGCTAAAGTTTTCACTTCAAAAATTATATATATGATTACCAAGTTCAATTTTAAGACTAAGCATCTTAGCTGACTTGTTCGTAAAATTAATTGAGACAAATAAAGTCCTAAATTTTAAATGGAGGTCATGAATTTAAGTTTACAAGATAGCTTTTGCAGACAAAATATATTACATTTTCCTGTACGTAAAAACTTTCCGAGTCAAACGGGTATTATAAGTTTGACGTATCTATGCATGTATGTTTGTGTGTCCGTCTGAGGTATCGTAGCTTTTGAACGAATGGACCGCTTTTCATGCGGATTTTGATATGATCGAGATAGTTTTTAGCATAGGTTTTTGGTGGTTTGGAATATTAATATTATTGTTATAAGTATGAGTTGCTATTTTTAAACCACAGTTCAGTATTAGGTATGTATGTCATTACATTTATTTACATTTTATTGTTTCTTTCTTTGAATATGCCTAGTAGTACCTCAGTCCAAAATATTAAGTTTCTAGTTCATTCGGAAATAGGTTAGGTTTTTTCATATACGAATCAAGTAAGTCATGTTAAAATTTCAAAATTGTTTGACTTATTGCCTGTAAATATCAATTTTTTTTACTTTAAACGTATATTTATTTATTTATCGATAACTATTTAAGTTATGTCTATTCTCTAACTTCAAAAAAGAAAGAAAGTAAGATATATCTGAACTGAAAAATGTACTTAAAGTAAATGTCCTAAATTTCATGTAATTTGATCAAATTGATTTTGCATTAATAAGGTGTCAACATTAACTTGAAACGGTTCGTATAACATTACCATCGACCACACATCCCAATGTATGGTCGATGAACATTACATACTTGACTGCATGGCCGGACATTTGCTTTGAACTTGGCTGAAACGCTAACGTATGTCGAAGTTGCCACAGCGCCTTCAGCTTTCACGTCCATCCCGGAAAATGAAGAGTACGGTTAGATTTGAATCTCATCTCGATTTGATGCAAATTAGAAACTGAAATTGGATATGAGTAATTTTGTTCTCTTGAAAATAAAACAAATTTATTGTATACTAGCTGCCTATTCCGGCTTCGCTCGGATGCTAATTTTTTTGTATATAAATTGAGATGTAAACTATCCTACTTTCAAGTTGGATCAAACTGCACACGGTGTGCGAATTTGATTCAAATCGGTTAAGTAGTTTAGGAGTCCATCGCAGACAAACAACGTGACACGTAATTTATATATATTAAGATTGTTAACTGATTGTTAACAATTCGCTAGTGTTGTATTAAAGAATACAAAATGATACAATTCACATTTTCAATTTGCATAATTCAAAGATTTAAGACTAATAGACAGAACTCACGGAGCGATTTTTAATCGCGCCCGCAGCGGATCGGTTCAGCGATTTATTTCAAAACTCACGAGACGGGTAATTTTTGCGGTCCCGCAGCCGCCGCGGTTAAGATTATCGCTCGCAAACTTGGCGGTTGATTATCGCGCGACCGGCGGTTGCGGTTAAATAATCAGTACAAATAGTACAAAATGGTCGCCCGCCAAGCGACCGCAGAGTGCGCAGTCGCAACCCGCCGAGGCGGCGGCTAAAGATTGCGCGCCCACACGATTAACGGACAGACGACCGCTCGCGGGAACCGCATACAACCGCAGGCGCTGCGGGTGAAAACCGCGTCGTTAAATGTGATCTTACTTTTTGGATATAAATCGACATTCTACGGAATCAGCTGGCCCGCAACCGCCGCGGTCGCGAGTAAAAACCGCACCGTGAGTTCTTAGTCTTACACTACAGATCGCAATTGATTGCTGAAAGTGACCATGGCATAGTTGCCAGTTGGGTTTTTCCAATTTTCTAATAAAAAATGTTGCTCGGGATAGGGTATGTGCCCGGTTGGCGATAGGCTTGCCACCTATCACATTGTGGAACTTAGTATCTTCTGCTAGTCGTGGGTGCCCTGGTTGTGCCTCTGCCTACCTCTTCAGGGATATGGGCGTGAAGATACTTTACAAATATGTAAGGCGGTGGCCAATTTATTCAAATTCATTTAATGAGATTAGGCGCCATCGAGAGAAAAGATGGTCGAAGTTTTTTCATAACCATTGAATTTCGTGTTGATATTAAGTGAAATTAGTCAATTTTGGTGGCATTTTGTACAATTTTGTTCAGTGAAAGTGCACAAATGAAATAATCATGAAAAAATTACCGTATCGTGTATTTCCTCGTTGCCACCAAATCTCATTACATGAGCTTGACTAATGAGGCCACCGCTTTACCCAAAAGCCTGAAATGACTTACTGACGACTAATTATAATTGATTAAAATTGACATAAAATTTGATGCAAATTTCAACATGACTAATGGCAAAAACTAACGTGAAGGCCAAAACTAAAGAAAGCAAGCAAAAACAGATTAGAACGAGGAAAACACGATACTCTAATTTCTTCTTAAATATTACACTTGTGTGCACTTGAACTTAATAAAATAAAGTTAATTGCGACCTAAATTTACTCATAATTTACATTATGTTCAAACATTACGAAAAAATAGGACCATCTTTCACGATGACGCCAAAATTCAATTTTTTCCATCTGATTTACTTTCTAATAAAATAAAGGGTTCAGGTTAAAAGGTTTAATTCATGATTTACGATGCGATCTTATTTCATACTGGTATACTTAATTTGCGGATTATAAAGATTGGACGATTAGAGACCCTATATATATTCGTCCATAGGGCTCCTGGATGCTGGCACCCCTAAGTTGGAATTTTGACATGTTTTTTGTCCTAAATAATTGGTCATAAATGGTCAGTACATTTCCGAATTTGGTCAGCTTCGGTTTTTCTGAAAATGGAAAAATAAAATTTCAAGGTCAATATACAACTTTTGGCACCCCTGATCGCACATACCAAAAAATTAGTATTGCATATAATTGGTCACTAACAGGTCATAATTGGTCAGTAGATTTCAGAATTTGGTCAGGCTCTGTTGTAACTCACTTACTTGGGGGGTGATTATGTTAATCAGTTACCAACTCAAAATGGACGAGTGTACATCAAATCGCTGTCAAATGACGTGTTTTATATTTACTATTTCTAGTGCCCAACAGAAATACGATAGAGATAGCAAACCCAAATGACGTCATTTCATATACACTTTTGCAGTTTGAGTTGGCAACTGAGATAAATAATCACCCCCCAGATGCGATAGTCACAATATTGAATTTGGTTATTGTTTAAGCTAAAAAATAGCTTAACCATTTCTCTATTTTTTCGGGGAAAATTTTAAATATTTGAATTCTATCAATCATAGGATATACTCTGTAGAGTTATTTATTTCTTAGTAGGATTAACGGTTTTAATTCGATAGGACCAAATAGAAAATTTTAAATGCATTTTTATATTTTTTTCATATTTCGTAAATACTTATGATTTACAAGCCTGGCACAATTCTGGACTATGCTGACTATTAAAGAGTTGAATGTGGCGGACCAGATGCGATAGTCACAATATTGAATTTGGTTATTGTTTAAGCTAAAAAATAGCTTAACGATTTCCTTAATTTTTCGAGGAATATTTTAACTATTTGAATTCTGTCAAAAATAGCATTACTCTGTTGAGTTATTTAATCCTTGTTAGGATAGACGTTTTAAATTCGATAGGACCAAATCGAAAGTTTTAAATGCAATTTTAGTTTTTTTTCATATTTCGAAAATTCTTATAATTTACAAGCCTGACACAATTCTGGACTATGCTGACCATTTAAGAGTTCAATGAGGCGAACCAGATAAGAGTGTCATATTTTTTTATTTGGTTATTGTTCAAGCTAAAAAATAGCTTAACGATTTCCCTAATTTTTCGGGGAAAATTTTAGCTATTTGAATTCTGTCAAAAATAGCGTATACTCTGTAGAGTTATTTTTTTCTTGTTAGGATTCACGTCTTAAATTCGATAGGACCAAATCGAAAGTTCTAAATGCAATTTTAGTTTTTTTTTAATATTTCGTAAACTCTTATAATTTACAAGCCTGACACAATTCTGCATTATGCTGACCATTTAAGAGTTCAAAGAGGTCGACCAGATGCGAGAGTCACAATATTGAATTTGGTTATTGTTTAAGCTAAAAAATAGCTTAACGATTTTTCTAATTTTTGGGGGAAAATTTTAACTATTTGAATTCTGTAAAAATTAGCGTATACTCTATAGAGTTATTTGTTTCTTGTTAGGATTGACGTTTTAAATTCGATAGGACCAAATCGAAAGTTTAAAATACATTTTAATTTTTTTTACACATTTCTTAAGTTCTTGTAATTTACAAGCCTTACACAATTCTGGACTATGCTGACCATTTCAGATTTTGATGAGGCGGACCAGATGCGATGTACACAAAGTTAATTTGGTTATTACTTTCTCATTAGAATGTATATTTCATCACCATACTTTATTTAGTATGTACTGCTTTAAATTGTTTATTAGTAATGTAATGGACACAGATAACCAACCTTAATTTTCTTTCGTTAAAGACGAGCAATGTTTGTTTACTTCTGAAATCAAAACGTCAACGTACACCTTATTGTCTCCTGATCAAAGAAAGATGCTTAAAATTTCAGATTGGATTTAATCCGGCACCAGAATCAAGATCTGAATATCTTTTCTATCTCTAGGCGAAGCGGATCTCTTATCACAGCCATATTTTAATTCATACAAATTTATTTAGGCGTCAAATTAATTTTTGCACATTTTATGATTTGGTCACAGTTTACCAATCAAGTGAAACCAGTGAAATCAATTAGACGCCTGTAGGGTAACTTTTGAATCTCGTTGTCATAGAAATAAAAAATTGAAATCAGATTTATAAAACTTTCTACTTGTGAACACAATACTTGCGAAATACTACTATTTCGACACTAATATCATTGATGTATACTTGTTCTGGTTTCAAATAAAATTATTTGTATTATTATTGTTTTATTATTTATTTAACAATAAGACGTAATCACCTATTATATCAGATTCGTATTTTTTCTTAAACTAAATCTTAATAATTTGCTAGTATTGTGTTCAAGAGTACAAAATTGACACAAATTCGATTTTAGTTTGCAATTTGCATGAAATCGAGATTCAAGAGAAACCCTACTAAATGACATCACTTTTTTCTTAGCAGAGGTAGATAACCTAATAACAAAAGAAACCATAAAAATCCACATATATTAAGAAATTCTTTAATATAAGTCAACACTAGTATTCTAACGAGATTTTTACAACTTAAAATCGTATTTTATTTAATAATGATATTTACACAGAATCTAATTATAACAGTTTGTTCCATAACACACGAAAACTTATTACTTAATACTAAAAGGGCAGTTCCATTGTGCAAGTAGTATATTTTGTATTAGATTCGAAACTTGCAATAATGGAAAGATAGTCTAAATAATTGGCGTAAATTGATGCGATTCAGGGGTTTTATTTCTGAAGTGTCATCGAATGATTTTGATATCACTGATTGCAAAAAAAAAACACAATATCACGTGACAAGATTTGGCGCTACACACATTAGTGTGTACAGCGCCTCTACTGGTAACTAAGAGAACTAAATTTTCAGTCCAAAAGCCCTGTAGATTTTGAAACTTAATCTATAACTCATGGTACTGGTATAATCACTGAAACATGTGATTTTGTTTTTGTTTGTGAGGAATATTATTATCTAAATTTATACCTAATAGCAACATTACAAAATAGCACCCCCGAAGAATACATAGAAAAGAGTACAACATTTCACACAAACATGGAACATTTATTCGGCATTGTCACTCCCAATATATTTACACAAATATTATCGAAACTAATATAAATGCGAAAAAGTGTTTTCTTTGGATTTTGCGGGATTTACATCAAATCTTTGATCCTTTCGCTAGACTAATATCAAACAAATTTGGTTCATGGGCATTTATTTTGTAATTTCCAGAAATGGCTAAATCGCCCCGAATCAGCGAGCAAAATGCGAAAGTTCGTTTGTTGGTTGTTTTGCACAGCAACATGATTATTTGCAGACTAAATAAACGGTATCGAAATAAATAACAAATACAACAGATACACAAATCAAATGCGCTAAAACTCTTACAATATATTTGTATATTTTTGTTTATAACAAAATGTGTTTAGAAAGCATGTCAAAAACTTTTAGAAACAGTTTAACTTTGGAACACTTAATTCGCCTCTGTGGTCTAGCGGTCCAAGTGTTGCACTTGACTTCATAAGGTCCCCGGTTCGAATCCAGCGTTGGGCAACAAAAATAAAATGCAGTACTTCCAATTTTCTAATAAAAAAATGTTGCTCGGGATTGGAAATGTGCCCGGTTGGCGATAGGCTTGCCACCTATCACATTGTGGCACTACTGGCACTTAGTGTCTTCGGCTAGTCGTGGGTGCTCTGGTTGTGCCTCTGCCTAATCCTTCGGGGATATGAGCGTGAAGATACTTTAAAACTTAATTCACGATGAATTAACTGTTTCAATGGTACAAACATATGTGTGATCACATATTATTGAAACACGCCTATCTTAAATATTTGAGCCGACAACTTGGCCTTATGTCTGTTGCGGCCATTCGTTCACCGGATACCTTTACGGTTAGTTCTTTAGACATATACAATATATTTCTCTTAAATGGATACTGGGTTAGTTCCATTTGTATCTATTTAAGTATTTATATGAGTATAGTTGGCCCATAGCAAAAGCATATAATTTGCTTATTTTGGGGTTAGATAAAGTTACGTAATTTTTCCAGGAGTATTTATTTAATTATTATTTCTAAATGTATTGACAAACAGAATCTAAGACGATCAATCGGTACTACGAAACTTTGTCAAACTTTAGTTTGAAACAAACCAATTTGAAATTACCAAGTTTGTTTGAACGGTCATATTATTTTTTGAAGAGACGTTTGATCGCGTTTCGACGCTTTTAACAAAACCGGCTTATATTTGCACAGAATTTTGTAGAGTGAGCTTATGTGTGACGAAGATATTGAAAGCACAGGAAATAACATCCTTGCTTGAGGGCATCTAATAATTTTGGCCTATTATTCATCTACAAATATCGCCTCAGATGTTGGACTTGACTGCATGAGGTCCCGGGTTCGAATCCAGGTCGGGCAACAAAAAGAAAATTGTATTTTTCCAATTTTCTAACAAAAAAAACGTTGCTCGGGATTGGAAATGTGCCCAGTTGGCGATAGGCTTGCCACCTATTACATTGTGAGACTTAGTATCTTCGGCTAGTCGTAGGTGCCTTGGTTGTGCCTCTGCCTACCTCTTCGGGGATATGGGCGTGAAGATACTTTAATAATTTGGCTGGGTCATAAGTCTTTTACGTCGGTATAACGAACCAATTGCAGTGCTGTTTGAAAATCGCTTAAACCGAAATCGAATAGGTTCACCAAACAGGTACGATTTAAATCTTAACAGTTTGATGGTCTCCAAGCCCCATATAAGAAAGCAAATGCGCAACATTTACACAATTTTAAACGGGTACTAATATATAACTATATAATAATTTTTAGGCGCAGGGATGTGACGAACCTGTCACCCACTGGTAAAATAATTTAGTTATTTAGATTACTGGATTATTTCATTACTGGATTCGACAAGACTTGGTGGGACAGTACTGCATTTTTAGGTTAGGTGATGCCTGTCATTTTATTCCGGTTTGGAGTTAAGAGTATTTACACAAGAGGTTTAAGATCCCGGCCACAGGTTTTCAACAAACCGATAAGATATGTGGTGACCCTTTGAAATGCGAAAGTTTGTGAGGATGCATCGATATTTGTTACTTTTTCACGCACAAAGTACTACACAGATTTAGATGAAACTTTTCAAGAATATAGTTTATGCATCTGAATAACATCAGCTACAACTTATAAAAGAAATATAAACAGGCACGCGGTAAAAACCGCGATTGGAAGCTAGTATAAAATAAAATAAAAAGCACTCGGTTTTAAAACTAAAAAGTAATTCACAAATGTTTGTAAGTCAGATATGGTTTACATCTATTGAGAAGTTTAAGAGTAATATAAAAACTACCAATTTTCGGTATACTAACTTGTAGCTTAATCCTGATAAGTTTGAATAACCACAAGATAGAGTTCATTCATTCATTCATTCACTCATTCGCGAAACATAGTATTAGGTCACTTATGCATAAGGTCTCCATTAGTTTGATCACTTACGCATATGATCAAAGTTGGAAATATACATTTACTTTTGCTTAATCAATTTTGACAGCTGCATAAATTTTCTTGATAAATGTATACGCCGCAAAAAATCCTATCGTTCCGGTCAAGAGCCAAAACGTTAATACCATAAGCCCTGAAATAAAAAAAACGAAAAGATTTAAGATGAGATCATAAGATTCGACAAGACAGTAATTAGTAAGTATTTTTACCATAATAATTAACAATCTGATTTATAATAGACAATAGTAAAACATAGAATAGGAAAATCGATTCAGGGGTTGGCCAGAAAAGTAGAATATGTTTGTGTTTGTGCGTGTGTGTGTGTGTGTGTGTTTGTGTGTGTGTGTGTGTGTGTGTGTGTGTGTGTGTGTAAGTGTGCAGACATAGACCCCTAATAATAACATAAATGTGTATGTTTGTCTGTTACGTCACCACAGACCAACATACACACCAACGTACATTGGCAACACCAGGAATACCGTATTGTTTCCGATGGATTGTATAGTTTCCGAAAACACTTTAAAAACCCTTTCAGGAATATAACCGTTTATTTTAAGGTTCCTAACTTTTTCCCCTGTGATTTCGTTTCTAGTGTTTTACGAGGAAACGACCATATAAAATTTGATCAACTGAAAGTTCGTTTTAAAGTCCGTACTCATTTTAAACAGCTGCTATGAAGTGTTTAATTATAGATTAGCGTTTTGAAAACTATAATTAAAATGTTTTTACTAAAATAATTTTATTCAAGGGGACCTTCTTTAATGGATCTAAGAGTTAGGACGGCACAGTTTGTCATCATCAAATTTCACTCAAACTGTAGGACGAGAGCATATTTGAAAACCTAACGTTAACTTTTATCATAAGTTATTATATGTTATAAAAAAATTAAGCAAATGCCATTAACTTTTTAAGAGTATTCCATTTTGTACACATATAAATTCCATCTTTTAACAAATAGAGAGTAAATACAATTTGACGAGGAAAGGCGGTCTCACCATATCTCATTAAAGGATAGCGCCCATTTGGACGGGTCGAGACGGGGCGCATCGCAGCGCAATAATCCGCCTAGATCGCTTTCATATATTTTGTGTGAAGTAACGCCCATTGTGCCGGGCCGCATCGGCGCAGACTTTTCCGCGAGGCACAAAGATCTCAATATCATCATTGTGAATAAAACACGAATGACATTAAAATGCTAAAGTTTCGAATGACAACTACTAGGAGCGCCACTTTCCATACTTGACGATTTTAACGTCGAGTCGCCTCTCTTATTTTTGATCTAATATTTCGCGCCGAGTAACAGAAATCCACCGATGCGATGCAGCCCGGCCCGCCTCAGTGTGCTTTTCAATGAGATGCGGTCCGGTCCACCTCAGTGTGCTTTGCAATCCGATGCGGTCCGGTCCACCTCAGTGTGCTTTTCAATACGATGCGGCCCGGCCCGCTTCAGTGTGCTTTGCAATGCGATGGAGTCCGGCCCGCCTCAGTGTGCTTTGCAATACGATGCGGCCCGGCCCGCCTCAGTGTGCTTTGCAATGCGATGCAGCCCGGCCCAATTCAGTGTGCTTTGCAAGGCGATTCGGCCCGGCCCGCCTCAGTGTGCTTTGCAATGAGATGCAGCCCGGCCCGCCTCAGTGTGCTTTGCAATCCAATGCAGCCCAGCCCGCCTCAGTGTGATTTGCAATGCGATGTAGCCCAGCCCGCCTCAGTGTGCTTTGCAATGCGATGCGGCACGACCCGACACGCCTCGGCCCGTTAGCGGCGGCGCTATCCTTAAATGTGTCTATCTAGCGACAACAAAAATACCTGTATATCCGATGTAAAGTAACGTTGGTATAAATTCTGTTATCTCGAGTTTGGCGAAAAAGTAAAATACAGAGTATATCAACATATAAAGCGCTGATCCTCCGGAAACTATGAAACTCTTCCACCACCAGTGATAGTCCTGTAAAATTTTAGTATTAAAATATTTAAAAAAAATTATTAAAAATTATAATTTTTACCAGACTCAAAATAAAAAACGCATGGATATGACCTAAACAAGCATTTAACTGACTCCCGCAGATCGCAATTGCATGCGCAGGCTGGAGAGATCAGCGCTAATTAGTTACAACTTGCTGTAAGAACAAGTGAAGTATTTTGCGGACTATTTTAAATTAACAAGTAAAGTATTTTGGCGGACTACTTAACACTTAAAGTAAATATTTTTTATGTAAATATTAAAATTAGCATTGATATTTAAAATGGGTTATTATTTTATCCTTAACTTCCTTAAACAAAAATTTGGCCGCCTCTTTAAACGATCTTTGTATAATTAAAGTAGCTAATGAAACTTTTCTGAGCCAAGGTACCATCTATCATGAATATTTTCATTTAAAAAATATTTTGAGAATTATAACAGAAACAAGCAGACTTAGTTTCGAATAATAAAAATATGTCACATATAGACCCAAATGCTAAATATTTAATGACCCTTTGCCTCCTTGAGATATTATGCTTATTACTGTACAAGCAGTAGTAAGATTATAAGACTACCATCATTTTACAAAGCAAATCACGACAATTGCGAGCACAGGTTATGAGAACAGGGTTAAATAAAACGCTAATATCCATTCAGGTAAGTCATCACAAAACTACCATTGTGAGTGGATATAAACTATACGATCGACAGAATTTAAATGTGGCTTTCTGTTCGAAAGATTGATATAACATTTAAGTATTAATTCATTTCCATTAAAAATGATAAAATTGAGACACGAAATTTCTTAAAAAATAAAGTAATTACTTTAATTATTACCTCTGCACACAGTTGGAAGTAGACCATTACTATTGATATCTGTGACACAGTCACTACTAATATACAAAACACGAGGAACAGGAAGCCAAATAAATAATAAAATTGATTTTCCCAAAGAGCAGTGAATATGAAGAATATTTCTATCGATACTGCTCCGAATGGAAGTATTCCAGCCATTAGAACGCTGCAACAAATACATATGCTTCATTAGCAAAGCCAGCAGCGGATATTCCCGCGAAATTTGACCTATTCCCAAGTTAATGCAAAATGTTTTTTTTTATGATGTTGGAAGGCAAACAAGCAGACGGATTTCCTGATGGTTAGAAATTCACGCCGCCTAGAGACACCAAAATATCGCTCGACCTGAGGCCGGGATGTTAGACCTCGAGCAAAAGTAAATTTACCGGCTACCTTACCCTCCACATCGGAAAAGTCATGACGTTATGGCGGCAGGAATAGGTAAGGCGGTGGTATCAATCCGGGTGAGTCGCTGCGAAACTCTACCACTTAGTCAGATATCACGGTGCTTATGACGATAAGCCTATGCTCACCTTTTACGAGCTGCCTGGCATGAAGGCAGATGGTCTTTTTTACAAAGGAGCCCGGACCAACACGGGGAAAACTTATATTTATGAGAAAAAATATCAATGGTGAGTTGCCAACCTGAGGCTTACATATCTTAGATATTTTAATTTAACACTTCTCCAAATTTTAAAGAAAAATAACTCGTCTATTTAAGGTGATTTTTTTCTTTCTTTAAAATTTGTAGTCATATATTTCAAGCACAGGGCAAGTGCTAAAATTAAAATATATTGAGAAAACAGAAAGCAATAGCTATTACCAAATGCTAATTTCATCTGTAACCATGAAATAATTTAACAAAAAGTCTTACACAGAACTAGGTATCTGTAAGACATGACTAATGAGTAACAGTAAGAAAGGAATTAAAATTTCTCCAATAGGAGTTGAATTCTCAGAAACTCAAATGATTAGAGCAGCAATCATCCACGATTAGCCGATGGTTTTTACTAACACAATGTGATAGGTTGCAAACCTACCGCCAACCGTAACCCTAGTCCTACCCCGGGACATTTTTATTAGAAAATTGAAAAAAACACATTTTTTGTTGCCCAACCCTAAAATTGAACATGTGACCTCATGTATTCAACGCCAACACCGAACCACTAACCCACAGAGACCATAATATTAATTAACATATTGATGATAACACAGTGATGGTTGAACTAATGATATTGGATTGGTATGTTTACAGGTCCCCCTATCTTGGAAATCAGGAATTAAAGACGTTTAAATGTTCGTTACATAAATGTCTGCCCCTGACGGGAATCGAAACCAAGTCTTGCGGACGGTGATACTACTTGCTAGGCGTGTACGCTAATCGCTCGACCAACGATGTAGTCCATTCGTAAAAAAATTGAAAAAAAAAGACTCAGTACTTACCTTGGAAATATATTCATGTACCAGACTTGTTCGGGTACTTTTCTTGGAATGAAATTTGTGCGCACAGGATGCTGGAATGGTTGCTTTCGACATCCAAAGTAATATCCCATATACACTAGCGGCAGAGATATACAGAACCATAGACACAAAAGTGCCATCATAGTGGAGAAGGGGACCGCACCACTGGAGTGTTTCCCCAACAAAAAGAAGTTTAAGAAGAAGCAGGTTCCAAACACTATGGCGGGATACAGCGTGGCTGTCAGAAATGCTGCTTGCTTCCACTGTTTCCCTTTCATGGTATGGTATAGCCGGGCTGAATAATATCCAGCTATGAGTCCCATGAAAACGTAGAGAAATATGGCAGCTGTCATCAATGCTCCTCTGCTGGCTGGTGAAAGCATGCCCAGCATTGCAATAACTGTAAAGAAATATATTGTTTAATTCTAATTAAGACACCCAAACATTTATTATTAACTAGTAGCCCGTGCCAGCATCGCACGGGTGGACAAACTTTTATGCAAATAAGTTCGTCTAGTATGGAAAGTAATGCAAAGGGTAAAATATAGAACTTAAATATTGGTAAAATAGTTAAGAACCATCAATAAAACGTACACAACAATTTGAGGACCATTTTAATGTTTATTTTAATATAACTGAAATTCTTTCATGACTTTACATAAAATAAAAGAAATTAAAACATTCAAAAAAACTTAACGCAAAAGTATTCATCTACCCTGATCACTGACGCAAAATAGTTCGTCTATCATTTAGTTGTTTTTTTTTTTATGATATTGAAAGACAACCAAGCAGACGGATTTCCTGATGGAAAGATATTCACACCGCCTAGAGACACCAAAGGTGGTAATAGTGCGTTGCGAACCTAAATTGTTCTGTCGTTTTTGCTCTCAAAGACAGCTTTAATGCGAAGAGGCACGGTTGCAACCAACGCTGCACACTCCTCAGACGTAATTGTCTCAAGACAGCCAAGAGTTTAACCTTTAGGTTGCTCTTCAATCTCTAAGGTTTTTTACGAAGAACTTTTTTCATTTTCCACCATAGGGTTTCGATCGGCGATGAGTCCGGATTGTTAGATGTTCATTGAGAGCCAAAGAGTAACAAACACGTAACAAACAAATAAATACACTTTATTTAACAGTTTAGCCTAACTTGTAAACAAAAGTTAAGTAAAACTGTTTTTTTAACATTTAGTATTTAATGATTGTTACTGATGGATGGAGTCAGTCAAGTGTTAGTATATTGTGGAAAAGTACAAGTGTTATTTAGAAAAGTTTGCATAAAATAGTAGGTAATATTAAAATGGTATAAAAAAAACTTACATATAGTAATGAGAGCCATAAAGAATATCTGAATACCACTTCCAATAACTGCAGCAAATAACATTCTTTTAGGGGGCGGTCTAAAGACATCACCATGGACTAATTTCCATCCTGTTTCCTCAATCATATCTTCAATATTTTCACTTGAATTGTACCTAGCAATATCTCTTCTGAGTGTTCTAATCATTATCATCATAAGAACACCTAAAAATACATACAATATATTTTTATATACATATACAAATAAAAAAATCTGAAGATTTTATTTTTAAATATACAAATATTCTTTTAAATAGCCTATATCAACTTTTGTAGTATACCTATAACAAATTTAAAAATATTTTTAATATATATTAATTTAAAATGTAGCAATAGATATTTTAGAAGTTTAATTAAACTAAAAAATGAATTACTATTTGTTAGTTTTAATCAAAATTGAGAATAAATTTCATCAAAAGGTATGGTATTATATGTACCATAAAAAAATTGCAAGCATCAAAACGTATAGTTTTTAATTACTCCAGGCATTTTAAATTTTTAAAGATCTATAATTTTAATGAGCTTATATATCATTCTAATTACAAGAACTTAACTCATAAAGCTAAAGACGAAGAGGGACCAATTATTTTAAAGGTCCTGTTTACCCTAATTGTTAATTGTAATTGAAAGTTATGTTGTGGACTTGTATATGAACAGATTTTTAAAATGAAAATGATATGAAAATGAAATTTATTTATTTGCGGAATATGTGTGTTAATGAGATTTTACAAAAATATTTAAATATATCAACATATTCTACCATATTTCGGTGTGCAAATATTTTAATATTTATAAAAAAAATATTATTTAATTACATTATTTTTTATTGCCTTTGTGGTCTAGCGGTTCAGTTGTTGGACTTGACTACATGAGGTCCCGGGTTCGAATCCCAGGTCAGGCAACAAAAAAAGAAAATTGGGTTTTTCCAATTTTCTAATAAAAAAAGTTGCTCGGGATTGGATATGTGCCCGGTTGGCGATAGGCTTGCCACCTATCACATAGTGGGACTTAGTGTCTTCGGCTAGTCGTGAGTGCCCTGGTTGTGCCCCTGCCTACCGCTTCGGAGATATGGGCGTGAAGATATTTAATACTTTAACTTTCAAGCCAATTATTTTTATTTATAACTAGTTAAATTATGTATTACCAGACATTTTAAAACTATAATAAAATTGAACCCTATCTACCGTAAATGTAAAAAATTACCCCATAAAAAGACGAGCACAGCCATAGAATTAAAAATTGAAAACCAATGTATGTTCACATTTTTCATGCCCAAATATATATCCCATCTAGATGCCCATTCAATGTCTGATTCACCCCATTCCACAGAATATGTAAAGTACAACTTTGTGCCTGTGTCTTCATTAACTAACTGTGGTTTAGCGTTGCTTGGAAAGTGACAAGAGTCATCAATAAAACTCAATTCGTCCTTATTTACTGAGTATGTCTCCACTTCAAATCCTACAACTCTATAAGAATCTCTGAAAAAATAAGATTAGAACAATTTACCAGATTGGTTATTAAAATAATGCTTGAATATAATTTCTGAAAATATACATAAATCATTTTTAGCTATTTATGGTACCCAGACATAACACCGGCTATTTTGTCAAAATCAATAAAATAAAATTTATATTAAATAAAGATATTACCAAGGACATTTATCAATACCAATTTCAACAACACTTGCACTAATTTAGTCTTATTTCAAATTTAGTACTTATTTAGTAGCATTTGCAGCACCTGTGAACCCTGTTAAGAGCACAATTATTCAATAATTTCCTATATTTAATAATATAGGAATAACATTAGTTTCAAATTTGGGGAAAAGCTTAGCTGATACCACAATTGATGTCGACATGCGATTTGTATTACTTACCATCTAGAAATTCAACAGGCTGTTAGCTGTCCAAACCCAAAAAAACCGGCCAAGTGCGAGTCAGAGTCATGCACGAAGGGTTCCGTACTATCATCAAGTAGTAAATTGCAAACTTATAAGTACGTTATCGATACACATTCAGGCAGCATGGCGACGCTACGCACGGCTACGGCTCGCTCCGTGATATTACCTCCCCTGCTATCTACGCGGCCGTTGCTTCGCAACCGTCTTGCGCTCTCGCCACCACAAAACCGCGGCGCGGCGCTCGCACCGCTTTTAGATGCACGAATTATTTTCATTTTGTGAGTTTTTATGTATTAGATTAGGTATTTATTTTTATAGTTAATGTTTCTAGATATTTACTTACAAATATTCAAGTTTCTACCTGTTTTTAAGATTGAGTAAAAATTGCTTAAAAATTACGATTTTTGTATGGGAGTCCCCTTCAATATTTAATTTTTTTATTTTTAGTATTTTGTTGTTATAGCAGCAACGGAAATACATTCGTAAAAATTTCAGCTTTCTAGCTCACACGGTTTATGAGATACAGCCTGGAGACTGACAGACAGTGGAGGCTTAGTAATAGGGTTTCCCTTTTTTAACCCTTTGGTTAAGGAACCCTAAAAAAGCATTCCTGAAGTGACAATGTGTTAGGTGTCAAAACAATTACCAATTGGGCACTTATCAAAAGAATTACTTACTGGCTGTGTTTATGATACTTCAATAAGAACTTCAAATGATTGTTAATGTAAGCTTTTCCTTTTAACATGAAACCAAGTCTATATCCTTGTTCCATAGATCTTTCAGAGGTCTCAGTATTCAATACTTTGGTGGCAACAGGTAAATTATCAATGAGCCTGAAAATACAAATTTATTTCTTAATAAAGTATCAATATAGTAAAATTAACTAATAAATTTAGACAACATTATTGGCAAATAATAATTTTACATCATAAATCAGTGCACAATGTAACACCCTGAACAACAACCTTAGTAATAATAACCTTAAATAATGAGCTAAGTAAAATAGAACATTTTCCTCTCTGTCAAGCAGCTCATAAGACATATCTTCATGCCAAGTCTGTTATGGGATAGGAAGAGAGAATTGAGTGGCATATCTCACAATCCTGGCATACCTGTCACATTAATTACCCTTTTGAGCCGTTTTACAAAACTTTTGACACTAACCAAGCGATTTAATCATGCAATGTCAACGCAGGAGCGTAAGAGGCAAGCAAAGATTAAGATATAGGACATTATTAACAAAACCCTTGGTGGTGGAGTGCTGTGCAGCAACTTACCTGTCTAGGGATCTACCACCTCATCTATTCCTTACACCATAATGACTCTGTCATGTTCCGGCCTGGAGAGTATGGTAGGCAGTAGACTTGCACAATTAGCCTTATATTCCAACCACAGGTCAAAAACGCATTTATAACATCTGTCTATATCGGCCGACGGTAACTTGGATTAACACATAGGATTGTTTTAAAAATGTTCCTGTGGGATCATTAACCACTCTGAAGACCGAGGGGCAACAGCTAGTCCTATATAAATACATTAGAATACAATAGAATTTAATCTTTAACCTCCAAATTAGACTCTACCTAAGCTTTCCATTAGGCGGGTTTTAAGTCATTAAATAGAAATTGTCGTTAAAAAACTTTAAAAACCTTAAATATTAATCACATCCATTAATATACTTACAAATGGACGAAATATTCATGTTCAATGCGATTTGCAACTTTTTCAGATTCTTCAACACTCCAGTTCATTGGATCATTCACTTTATGGCATAAAAGTTTACATTTTATGTTTTCAGCCATGTTTACTTCGTATGGAGTTGTAACTATACGATCTCCACGTAGCACTTCACCCAAATTTTCTGATTTATAGGAAAACGTCCCATTTTTTGGTAGGCACAGTGGCAATGAATAATATTCATACGGAAGTTGAGTATGTGTACTCGTCATTTTCACAGCTCTCACTTCTATCCTTTTGCCTTTCTTAAACTCCACTGGAGCAACACCAGGCACGTAAAACCCATCACAAAAGATTATTAGACTAACTAAATAAATTAATAACTGCAGAGGTATCTGTAGGATAAGAATAAATGAAATAGATAAGTCGCGAGGCACTAAGCATTAAGTGGTTGTTTAAGTAAAATGAATACTCACTGACAACATTACTGCGAATATTCAATATGATTTAATTCAATTTTCACAGTTTCAATTATTTTTACCACAGTTTGCGACAAACATTTTTTGGTTGCAGATTTTTAAGGATTATTTGACAGATTACAAATATAAATGTCAATTATGACATTTGACGTAAAAATAGGTAGGTATCACAGAACAATATTACTCACAGAGAGAACTGTATCAACCAGTATCAACATGTACAATAAATGCAACCATAGCTGTGTAAGACAGTTACGAGACAGTGGCGCCCCGTAGGTATAGCAAACGAAAACTACTAGGAACGGGATTTTTTTTTATGATTAATATTTGTTTACTTTTTAATTTGTTGATAAAAAAAGAAATTGCCCTAAAATTTAGAAAATACAATATCGTTTATTCAACTTACAAAAAACACTTATAAACGCGAAGGGTACAATAACATTACAATAATTAGAAATTTTAGGGGCAACTCAATTTCTTATCAAATAAGGCAATTATATCTTGCATAGAAAACAAAAAGTAAAACAGAAATTGTTTTTTAACATTTTAATTCTTAATTTTTTAACATTTCATCAACAGTTTTTTGTGTCTGATGCAAATGCAAAAAAACAGTAAGAGCATGTTAAGAAAACTGTTATAAATCACATTCATGTCTTCATTTGGAATTTTCGTATTATCGTTTACGGACATTTAAAACAAAATTCACCAATTTCAACATTTTCTAAAAATCACTTGCAAGTTAACCTAAAAAGTTTCCGGGCGTAACTTAAATACGTCGAACGTCCTTTTCTAAAAATATAAACACTTGAGACCAGTAAAAACACCGCAATATTTAAATTGTAATTATGCGGTGAAATCACAACTCACTTTACACAAAATATCGTCCCGAATCTATTAATGTATTTATAATAATGGCAGATTCGGATTTCTAACAAACTCGCAGGCTTGTGTGACCGGTTATTTCAAATAAATAATATGAAAAATCAGCAATTACCTAAGTAATTGATTAATGAGCTATTTATTAAAATGTAACGTGTATATTATAGATAACAATATTTTAATAACACTTGTGTATGATATTACTTATGTATATACTTATGTATATTATTTTTTTGGTTGTGCAGCCTATAGAAGCACACCCACATGCAAATATTTTGTATGTGTTAAGTGCGAAAATACGTCTATACGAGAAACAAAAGCCTAGGTTCCCGTACCCATTGGGTAAATAAGTCGTGAAAAACGATTGAAAGCCATATTTATAAAAGAAGAAGAAGATTCAAAATTTAAATTAGTCAGAGTAAACCACCGCTAGGAGTAAAAATATTTTACTTCACAAACACTCCACCTACTACCTAAAGGACTTAGTGTAAAGATACGTATGTAGGTGCGTATTTTCGTCTAAGCTAAGATTCGATTTTTGCATGAGAGATGAAATCATTTGCGATTTGCGAACTTATATTTATGTTCATTGTTCAAGTTTGTAGCCTATGGTCAACCGTCAAGTCCAATGTCAATATATGACATTTTGGATTTTGAGTTTTGATAATTGTTGGTGGTACCTACGCTTCGGCCTTCTAAACTACTTCTGAAATATTTAATTTTGCTTATTCGATTGCTAACTGAAATTAAATAGAAATATTTACAACAATACCCTGTGAAAGTTATACAACAAGTAGTCTTATGAGCGTTAAAAAGTGCTTAACGTTCGAGTTTTTTGTTTAGGTTAGAATACAAACAAAAAACATGGTTCAGGTAAATATCTTCGACCCATCATGTTTTTTTATGATGTTTTTGGAATGGTTCAGCTTAATGAAAATATTCTTCTATTTCAGGCTAGCGATGAAATGGAACACCCTGACTTGCCCCAAGCAGTCAAGCTGTTAAAAGAAATGAATATGAATGTACAACAAGTTTCACAATTAGTGGATAATATGCTCACCCGCGTTAAAAGTGGTGAAATGTCCACAGATAAAGGATTAAGTTTCTTAGAAATGAAATATCAAATGCTTCTTAGCTATTTAATTAATTTAACGTATATCGTTCTGAGAAAGTGCTCTGGGGAAAAGATTGAATCAGACCCATCAATTGATAGACTTATTGAAATTCGAACTGTACTTGAAAAAATTCGTCCCATAGATTCTAAGTTAAAATATCAAATTGATAAGCTTGTCAAAACTGCAGTTGTTGGTGCAACTTCTGAAGAAGATCCTCAATCCTATCATGCTAATCCTGATAACTTAATGAGTAAGATAGGAGATAGTGACAACGACTCCAGTAATACAGAGGAAGACCATCAAGATAAAAAAACAAAGGCCTCAAACTCCAATGTTTATGTTCCTCCAAAATTGGCAGCTGTGCATTTTGAAGAAAGCTCAGTTAAAAGTAATGAGAAGAAAGCTAAAGAACAAGCCAAAAAGCAATTTTTGAATTCTGGTGTCATGAGGGAGCTGCGTGAAGAATATTCAGAAGCTCCTTTAGAAGTAACTACAGGGAACCATGTTAAATACTCGGTATCTAAACATGAGCAAGAAAAGACTGAATATGAGGAAAATTATCTGACTAGATTGCCTGTAACAAAAGCAGAAAAAAACAGGAGAAGAAAACTTACCACAGTTGGCGTGTTGGCTGATGAAATTACAGGGAGTTTTTCAAAAAATCGTAAGCACAAATTGAAGTCCAAAAAAGGTAAGGGTTTTAAAAGAAGGCGCACACATTAATGTTTGAGCGAAATAAGTGCTTTTGTATTTCATGTATTTGAAAGTTCAAATCATATCCATGAATTTGTTTTAGTGGCAAATATTGTCTTTAACATAAAATGAAACAATGAATTGAAAATTGCAAATTTTTTTATAATCCTTTCATAGTACCTAATAAAGGATACATCATAGGTTAGGTTTTGTGTTTAATAAAAATGTTATTTTTTCCTTTATTCTGGAAAATATTGACATTAAGCATATAAATTACTGAAAAAATGTAATTGTACCTACCAAATTTTATAATTGGAGATTTTCTTATTTATTAATTCATTTGCTACCTACTAAATGCTGCATAATATAAATGTCATGTGATTGTCTGAAATTTGTCAGTTAATGCAGTTGAATGTGGTTGTCACTTTGCATTTATTATAAAGAAGTTTTACAAACACAAAGAATAGCTTGACAAATTAGTTAAAAAAATATATTTCCAAGTAACCAAAATGTGTGGCAGAATATTTTTGTTTGCATGACAATCTACAAAAAAAGAAACAAAGTAAATTGCAAAATCATAGTTTACTCTTGCACAAAGATCTACTAAAAATTACCAGAAATGTTTGATAAATATTAAAGTGTAAAATTTAAAACTACCAGCTACTGGAGCTTTTTAATTGATCTTTTTCTAGCTTGGTATGTAAAAAAAAAGTACATGGTATTTCTTGGTAAAAAAAAGTACATTTATTAATTAAGATTAATGTACTTCTAAATTTATGCATTTTATATGATATGATCAAGGATATGACCAGAACTACTTTTAAACATTGATTAACACATGTCATTGTTACACAATAACATTCTCAGTAAGAAATGTAACATTATGCCTTCTATAAAACGCTATTGAGATAAATAGTGCAACAGCGGCATATGGGAGTTCAATGTAAGATATATTATTCATGGTACCTACTATTCAACATTTAGCTAAAATTATATCTACCACTAGGAATAGGAATATTATATACAGGCTGATATTTTACTCTGCTGGGAAAATTTGAAGAATTTGCTTGGTGAGTACAATAGTCTAATTCCATGCCACACATTTATAAAAGAAACAAACAATACAAAGTTTACATAACTGCATAAAATAATTTTATTTAGATTTTAAAGATTTCTCAATGTTAGTATTTTAGTATCAATAATTTTTATATGAAATTAATTTTTATAAAAAAGAAATACTATGCTGTTAAAATATTATCAAGAAGGAATATTATAGGTCTTATTACAAATCATATCAAACATATATTAACATTAGGCCATATTTTAATTTACTTTTACATCCTTTTGCTCTTCTTTTCTTTTTCTATCCATCTTGCTGGTTGACTCTAAAATGAATCTTTCAAGGTATCAAGTCATTGTTTGTAGCATATTGATATTCCAGAAAAGTCAATGTATGACTAAAATATCACCAAGTAGTTATATTATGAATAAAGATAAATTATCCTAATTAGCTACTGATAAAAAAACAAAAGTTTGTAAGAATAATATATAAATAATGAATTAGTATACAAACCATTTACTTAATTTAATTTGTAACTCAATTTCATGTAAATAATTTTAGTATGTTATCATGTAAATACACATTCCTGAAAGCAGTTTATAAAATTCAAGTAAATATAATAAAAATATGCTTGTCACAAGATTGCTTAAACCATGAAGCTGCTAGTTACTCCTACTCTCTTGTACTAGTAGCTCTACTACTAATGTAGGTTACACTCCTAACAAAGGGCTGAAGTCATTTCCAATTATTGTTCTCAATTACTGGTCTCTCTAAGTCTTGTGATGTCAAATAAAAAATTCAAAATGATGATGAGCTCGGTACAACAGAATGAGTCACTAATATTTGAAAATAACATCAGGCGGCTGATTCTGTATCTTTTTAGTGATGATCTGATGATGATCTAACAGCAGGGATTTGAAACATTACCTCTATTTTTTAGCAGTACATACTGTTAATTTAGTAACAATACGCCGGTCTCTATTGATAATGAACATATTTATAACATTAACAAAACGAAATTGTAACACTATAAATAACGTTATGATAGCAATAATAAAGAGATGTTACCCCTTTTACATTCTGAACAATGCGACACCCGCGCTCCGCTTTGATGCATCTGCAACTTGGCAACTACGCAAACATAAGCAAACATGGGAAGCCAAATAAAAATACAAAGTGTATGACAGAGACAAAATTATAATAGCGTTGAAAGTAACATTACTAATTGTGTATAACAATATGTTCCTACTGTTATTTCTCAGTGAGTATTGAAACGTATTATGTAAGCGACACTATATTATAACGAAATACGTAAAAATGTTGAAGTATTGATATGCTTCAAATTACCCCTATCTCAAGAGCCGGTAAGTAACATTATAGAATAACACCGATGTTTCGATTCCTGCCTAACAGGAGATAGCAAATATAAAACACGTCATTTAACAGTTATTTGATGTACACTGATTATCACTAAAAAGACATTGAATAGCCCCAAAGTTCTTTGTTAGGAGTGTAAACTCCAGTGGTAGTATATAGCTTCATGACTAATCATATCACCTCCCTTAAATATGCAATTAGTAACTTAATCACATAAATTGTAAATACATATAGAAATCTTTATTAATTAAAAAATAGTAACAGGGTACTCCAGTTCACTACGCACTAACAAAAATGTAACCATATTTAAATGTACAAATATAATTAATACAAAAACAATACTTCATCAAATGTCAAAGTTTTTAAAGGAAGGCATCTGTATAATTATATTTATAAAAATTTCCAATTAAAAACACCAATTGTTTTGTTGGTATGTTAATCAGTCAATTGTTTGCCTTTACTCTTTCTAAGTCTATGATATTGTATACTAAGACAATTAAGCTTTTCAACAATCTTTTAATAATTTCATAGAAATTCGTTTTATGCACTTAGATAATTTGAAATAACGGGTTTATTTGTTTGAACTTAAAATAAGTATACCATTAGTTGCTGCTAACAAGTAACTACGTCCAGGGAGGTGCTACATTTTTATATTATAATATGTTTAAATAAATGCAGATAAATGTATAAACGGTGACTTTAAATATAGCATACTAATAATGATTTTGAGCTATGTCAATAACTCCCAGTCCCAGCTCCTACAGTAAGTCACAGTATAGTTTAATCTATAATTCAAAATGTTGTATAGAAGATATTGTCTTATGGCCAATTTTAATAACCTGTCTAAGATAAGAGATAGAGCTACTCCAGATTAGTTACCAGGCAACCGCTGTTATTTTTTTGATTTATACATAGATTTAATATGTACTAGATAAACAAAGTCAGTTAAAAAGCAAAACAAAAAAAAATATGCGTGAGTGTGAGTAAATTGTTTATGTATGAGTTAAAGAAAGGGTTGTTAAAAAGGTCACGTACGTTATCGATATCAATAAATTAACAAACTATAAGTAAATTAGCATATTTTCTTTAGCCTCATCTATTATGATATAAACAATATCAAATTTTATGTTGTATGACTATTAAGACATTATATTCGTGAAATATTGGCTTTATGTATCACTAGCATAGTGACTAATAGATGGTAGATTTGTACGCGAAGCCTGTCTTTTAGGGTCACCATCTTTGTCTTTGTCGGCCGAAACAGCAATGTTATTCATTATCATGTTCCGGTTAGAGCGTAAGGTAGCCGTTAAAATGATGAAAGTGGCATTATTATCCCGCCAAACAAATAGGAAAGTACAACTTTTTGTATGACTTGAGACCAGGGCTTGAAATTCCGGTATTTTTAGGAACCGGTATTAATGACCTAG
>NJDC01005132.1:311806-326357 GCA_002245475.1 Calephelis virginiensis
AATTTATCCCAAGCACAGGGCAAGTGCTAAAATAAAAATACGTTGCGAAAAACGAAAGTTATGGCCATTCTAAAATGTGAATTTCATCTGTTATGATGAACTCATTTGGTGGGTACTCAGAATTGTGTATCTATAGGACGTAACTACCCGCGTTAACGGGTTACAAAGGAATTAAAAATTTCGCCACGAGACTTGGATCCTCAGTAGCTCAATTGGTTAGAGCATTCGTCGGCTTGAGACGAAAGGTTACAGGTTCAAATCCTATCTGGGGCGAATTTTTTTCTTTCTTTAAAATTTATAGAAATTTATCCCAAGCACAAGGCAAGTGCTAAAATAAAAATAATCATTAGAAAGGTTTGAAGAAGGAAAAAAATAAGACAAAGAAGAGAAGGATGTAAGATATTCATATGTAAGAAGCCTTACGTCATGATTTGGCCAAATCATTAAGCCCTTTCC
The DNA here is from genome assembly GCA_002245475.1 of Calephelis virginiensis. NCBI lineage: Eukaryota > Metazoa > Arthropoda > Insecta > Lepidoptera > Riodinidae > Calephelis > Calephelis virginiensis. The sequence continues at coordinate 312,263 of NJDC01005132.1, forward strand.
CTCTCGAATATTTTCATTCCAACTACCTTCATATCCGCTGTTAGCACAATATTCCCGTGAGCCAAAACCTTGGCGTATGTTCTGTGAACATATTTATCCAATTACAACAAAAAGTACAGGTTCTTTATATCATAAGACGAAACACATATTATGTATACTATGTACCTCTTCCATAGTTTTGCAGCATAGTTAAAATAACCGCTTTTTACTACGTGCGTATTAATGTACCGGTTAAGGGGTACATAGACCATAATAATATTTTTTACCATTTTTGTCTGTCTGTATCGGCATATTTGTTTGTTCGGACAAATCTCTAAAACGGCAGGACGGATGTTAAAGACATATTCAGACAGGTAGCTGATGTAAAAAAGGAGTAATTTCGGCTACTTTTATTTTCGAAAAGTTAATTTTTAACTAATTTTTTTTTTCAAATTTCAATTTCACGCGGACAAAGTTAATTGAGACATAACATTAATACATAACATGGAGTTAAAATTTGCAACGATATTTTTTTTGTTGAAAATAAATAATAACCCCAAAAAGATTCAATATAGAAAATCCCAAGAACATATGATTTTGTCTAGGTTTTGTCTATTTTCAAATCTATCGATTCTTGAACAAAAACGTTTAAAGGTAGGTAAATAATAATAAACAACTATGATCTAAAAAAACCTGTTAGATATTTAATGTTGTCTTACGGCCAACGTTAATAATGTATCTCAATCTAATGGATTTCAAGCAATCTAGATAGCTGCGTATCCGGCGACCTATCCCATACCTAATTGCCATATTTATCCTGTCCACAGATATGTTATTGGCAAGCGATAACATAAAAATGGATCAAATAATCAATCTTGGAATTTTTGGATTAGGATTGATTATTAATATTGGCCGTCAAGCGACACATTCTTTATTACAAAATGTAATCGTAGAAACTCATAAAACTCTCTACACCATCACTTTGTGTTTGGGCTTGGGTATTTCATACTTGATATGCACTTCTCAAGCCCACTATTGAAAATAGCTTTTTCAAATAAGTAATGGTATATTGGGCTAGTAGCATTTAACAAAGAAATAACGCGCAGGTAAGAAGGCGCCGATGACTGAGTGTTTTAAATTTATAGATACTATAAATTTTACCGTCGGTATACAAACACATACGTCCTCTGGCCAAGTCCCCTTCGAAGTAGGCAGAGAGAATGGAATCCCAAATATCACGATCTTTATACATACCTAACCTCCTCAAAATTTATTATTCTTTTCATACAAACACGCCAGTATCAGAGACTCGATACCATATTCAGATAAAATTAAACTCAAGTGATTTGATGGCATGTCGACATGGGTCTCCTCGTGTATATTGTGTATATCTGTCAATCTCTCATCAGTCAGTCTTTCCTTTGGACCTTGGCAGAATACTTCTTAACTATCACTTATACTTCACACAATACATTTTGTTATTTCCTTTTAGTCAACCCATTTCACTATATAATCATCGTCAGGGCTATTACTGAAGTTCGATTTAAAATCAAGAAAAGAATGAATAAAGAAATGTTTCAATATCCCTGGGCAAGTTATACAAATTTACAACATGCTACAAAAATATTTTGTGGAAAGCACAACAAGCTATAATAATAAATAATATTTAATTGACAGTGGGTTAGAAAATGTCAACCAACCTTTACCCACTCTCCATCGTACAAGTTTCTAAAAAAGCCAGAGTAACGAATGACTCCTCTGCCATGTTTAGTGCCCAAGTCCCAGCCACCCGCGTACGAGCGTTGATTTCGAGAGTCGACATAGATTCCCTTGCCGTGACGAAGGTTCAACTGAAAATCGCCTTCGTACCACGTGTCGTCTTTCCAATTTATTGTCCCTTTGCCATTTATCTCGTTATTTTTAAATTGACCCTGTAAGTTCACTACTCAGTCTTAGGCCCAACACATACATTCGTTATGAAAATCCACTTCTAAAAAATATATACGCAACAAAGCCAAACGAATCCATTTCCGATTCTGGACATAAAGTTTGCCACGTACTCGAAATTCCTTTATGGGATCCCGTTTCGGAATTTTGACACAAAATAACGCCCCATACAAATCCACTCAAATTTCGTACGTAAAAATTATTTACATATGTGTCAGGCAGATTTGTTTGGATTGGTTGCGCTCGAATTTTTTTCGAAACGGAATTGCGTAACAACATTCCGAATGTACCTATGTAGCGGGCCTTATGCAAAATCCATGAGAAATCCCCCAAACTAATCATTAGAGTTGTACCTATCTCCTGTACAATTATTATGTTTCGGTCACTCTTTTCGGTCATACGGTTCTCAGATGATATAGGTAGTACTTACGTACCTATTGAAGGGCTGTTAGGACAAATAACATGACAATGGTGGTGATTGTTCACAAACTATACTTTTATTTTAGATGCCTGCTATCTTTTTCAAATGAAATAAAAACGAAAGAGATGAAATATTTTACACACATCAGATAAGTCTGAGAATGTCAAATTGTGACGTTTTTAGTGAACATTTTCAGAGTAATAGATTAACGTCTGTAGAAATGTCGTAGATAGACTAATCTGACAGCGCTGAAAGTGTTGTCTCTTTCTATTACATTCGTTTAAAGAAGATAGCGACAATTTAAAATTAGTTTAAGTAAGTAGAAGTATTAAATAATAATTCGTTTGAATTTTAACGTTACAACATAAAATCCTAAAACATCTATTAAACACCAATCAATTCAACAATTCAAGAGAAATGATGGGTATAAATACTTCTGTTCTGTTTCTAGGTAAATTATCCAAAAATTTTATTTATTAATTAACATTATATTTAGAGGCGAAAAAATGCGCGAAGGATTCCTTACCCTTAAAGCTCCCTAGTAGCAAACACCTACCTACTTATATGCAGGTATACTGTCAGAGTATCAATCAATATTTGACTAGACGACGTAAAATATCAAAATAATTTTTCATCAGGAAAACTATGTGTTTTTACAGTATCTGTGTTAAAGGCAAAAAATTATATTGTTTAAAAATGTGCTACTTAGATGTATTTCAAAAATGGTTAACCATCATGTTCAAACCAAGTGTATTCCTAACACCTAGTTTGGATATTAACTGGCTGTGAGATGCAGACCAAAGAGTATACATATAATCACTACGTTCTAGTGCAGACGAACGGACAGACCACATGTTGAATCTATAATCGCGACTTAACTGTGGATGTACATAATATAGACTAGCAGTTTCACGCAACTTCGCATGCGTAACTTGGCATCTAGTGCACCAATTTTGATGAAACAAAGCCTATGTCACTCAGGGATAATGTAACAATCTAAAAGTGAAAGAATTTTTAAAAGCGGTCCAGTAGTTTCGGAGCCTATTCATGTCAAACAAACAAACAAGAAATTAAATCTTTCCTCTTTATAATATTAGTATAGATAGATAGCTTTGATTATACTTTTGTTTGTGTATAAAGTAGTACACCTACACGTTTTGTAGGTCTGTGTTTATTAATGAAAGAGTAAGCGTTTTGTTTTAAGTCGACGATGGTAGTAGCTCTGCTGTGTATCAAATCAACTTTTTTTAGGCGTAGGCTATCTTTTTCCAATGATACAAAAAAAAGAGATGGAACATTTTAGACACGTCAGATTAGTCCGGACTGCGGACGTGTCAACTTGTGACCATTTTAAACAACATTTTCCGAGGCATAGGATAAAATTCTGTAGGAATGTCATGTTACTATAACTATTATTGAAAAAAGATAGCGATAACTTAAACTTAGGCAGAGGCACAACCAGGGCACCCACGACTAGCCGAAGACACTAAGTCCCACAATGTGATAGGTGGCAAGCGTATCGCCAACCGGGCACATATCCAATCCCAAGCAACATTGTTTTTGTTAGAAAATTGGAAATACCAAAATTTCTTTTTGTTGTCCGACCCGGGATTCGAACCCGGGACCTCATGAAGTTCAACACTTGGACCGCTAGACCACAGAGGCGAGATTTAATATGTATAATTTATTTATTACTATTCTGTAAATTAAAACAGTTTTCAGGTAAATAGTCCAACCGCTCGAGATCCTACGGCGTCCCCATATTATGATCTTTAGCGCCAGTAGATACTATTAGCTTAAGAACCCACGGAGCGGTTTTTACTTGCACCAGCGGCGGTCGCGGGACTCCGATTTTATTTCAATTGAATTTTTTTCTAGTTTATTACATTTGAATTCAAGAGACCGGTAGTTTGTGCGGTCACACAGTCGCCCGTCGCGGTTGAAATTATCGCTCGCAAACTTGTACCTACGATTCTACGGGCGGGCGACCGCTGCCGCACGAACTGCAAACAACCGCGGGCGCTGCGGGTGTAAAACGCCTCGTGAAATGTGCTCTTACTTTTTGCATATAAATCTTTTAACAGTTTCACGCAGCTTCGCCTGCGTAACTTGGCTTTTACTGGACCGATTTTTATGAAACCAAGCCTATGTCACTCAGGGATAATGTAGCATTCTAAGGGTGAAAGAATTCAGTAGTTTCGGAGCCTATTCATTTCAAACAAACAAAAAATCAAACATTTCCTCTTTATAATATTAGTACCTATAGATATTATAAAGAACCTGCGGGCCCGCAACCACCGCGGGCGCGGGTAAAAACCACTCCTTGAGTTCGTAGTCTTACATAAATGACATATTAGGAAAGAAGGATGCTTACACAAATTATATATCTAAATTAAATAATTAATTTGCTTACCAAGTACACTGTGCCATCCGCCCAATGAAATCGACCTTCCCCGTGCATGCACTTCATTGAAATATCGCCTTCATACATATTTCCGTTTTTAAATAGAATAACTGCACGTTCGTCGGGAGATGACCACCAACATTGATGAATGTCATTCTAAAAATATATTATTAATAATCAACAAGGAATTGGCAAAGATTATTTTTATAGGATGGTTTAAAATTATTTTAAGCAGTCAGGGGGGTTACTGTAAGCTCCTAAAACAATATTATTCTAATAATACTAATTATCATCGAAAACCTTGGAGTATGACATAAAGTTAATTTTATTTGTGGACATTTAGCAACATGGGAATAATACTAATTTAAGCGTCTCATTTATAAACATGGACTAACATAGGAGTAAAATTAACATTATATTACACTGTACTGATTCACATTGTAATGAAGACTATAATACCTGGTTGAACTTTGGCGTTCATGGTAGAAAAATAGAACATACAGGATTTGATATACTAGTAAAATGGGTACTGGGATACCCAATATTAGAATAACTTCAGCGCAGTAAAAAACTGACTTCGATTTCAAGTCATCCACGTACACAAAATATTACTATTTTTATGATTTCTCTGGGGTTCCATCGTCTGATCCAGACTTAATGACAATGGACCTCGAAAGTGCACGCATTCAAACACAAAAATATTTTTTAATTTCTCGGTTCGGAAATTTTCGGTTCAGAAATCGATTACCATACATAAAAAAGTATTAGTCGAACTTATGACTTCATCTTTTTTTAACTTAATTTTCGCGTTCACCACTTCCGGGTATTATTGAACACAATACTGGCGAGAAATTGACATGTAGCTAGTAGTTAACAATAAATTGTTTTATAAGATTCGTTGAATTTATTTGTAACTGAATCTTAATAATCCGATTGTACTGTTTTCAAAAAACTTTGAATTACAAATACGATTTCAATTTCCAATTCGCATGATATCGAGATTAAAGAGTAACCCTACAGGTCCGTGTTTAAAGCCGACGAGTAATTCCGTTACTATATAGCATACAGTGCTTGGTTTTTCATGTCCTACAAAATATTTACAAATATTATTAATTTTCATATACTTAAACACCATTACTTGTTAACTACAGTCTTATTAATAAGCACAGACTAAAGCTAACATCCAGTGCCGGATTAAGCCCATAGGGCTAGGCCCCTAGGCCTTTTTGATTTTGGAGCCCTCCCTTTTTTAAAAATATTGTAAAATTGACGGTTATTTTCGCAATTTTAGAATTTCAAACACCTCATGGGCACGCCTAATGGGCTTAGATAAGAGCACCTAATATTTATATTGGTAAACACAATTGTAACCTTATCTGCAAATAAAGATGAATTGAATTGAATTGAATTGAATCATATATCAAGGTTTTAAACACAATTAAACAAACGAAACATTTTTTTCTTTCAAACCATACTGTTTTGGTATTTAAGCGCGCAATTTGAAATTTGAAAATTAGTATAAAATAACAATCGAACAATAAAATAAAATAAAGATAACAAATGAATAAGAATATTTTTTCAATTTGAAAAAAATAAAAAAATATTCAAAGTAAAAATTTTATTTCGAAAAAAAATTCATGTCAAATTTTCTTGGTCCTGATCCCTGATCGTCGGGGGCCCCAGGCCATGGCCTAGTCTGGCTAATTGGCTAATCCAGCACTGCTAATATCTATACCACAATGTAATAAAGACTATACTAGGTTGAACCTTGGAATACTTTTACATGTGAATTAATTAGACACTATGGTTTAGGTACAGATATACAATGCGAATGTAGGTGGATATAGACATTCCACGATCAAATCACTCGGGTTTTATCTAAGGGTAATATCAGTCTTTGAAATCAAACAGTTTGTATAAAATGGCAATGAATATGAAGGAAGCGAGACGGGTCGAACTGACATTTTGCACTCGATACCTACTCTCTGCCTACCTAGTTAGAGACTTGGCGTAATAAGTAAACTCATTTACTAGTACTAAAAAAAACGTAATTGGTAATGTATCCTAATAGCCTCCATGTTATTTATTAAACAAATTTTTAATTTATCTTTTGTCTGCCTATCTATAAACAGGTACCTGGTTATCATCATGTGTCTCCTTTGAACTGCTCTTTTTGGGTTTCGTTGCTTTACCTGAAAATATATAGGTAATTAATTTCAAGTAATACATGATACACGAACCCGTGACTGCTATACAATACTCTCGCTTCCGTAAAGTAACATTGGAATAAGAAAAAAATATGCAAAACGAGCCTCAAAAATAGACTCGTTTTGCATATTTTTTTCTTTTACCAATGTTACCTACTTTACGAAAGCGAGAGTATTGTATATCAGAAAAAGCGTGAAAGTAAGATGAATGAGGTCAAGTGCGCATGAGGTCGCAATAAAAATCGCATTCGCAACAATAAGATTAGAGTGAGAGTGTGAACGGTTTCATCTGTTGGTGTAAATACGAAAAAAGACATGCGCCATTGGTTCGATCATGAAAGAACGACAGATGGACATAGATATATTTACAATACGAATGAGGATTGTTGCAGGTACTCGAAAAGACCTAGAATTTAGGTCCTAGATAATAGATTGACATTCCACAACCAAGTCGCACGGGTACTATCTGAGGGTGGTGCACAGTGTTGAAACCGACGTGTTTGTATGAAAAATAATGAGTGTGGAGGTAGGTAACAGGTATCACAATTCCTTTAACCTTTAAGGTTAAAGAAATTGTGATACCTGGCATTTTACTCACTGTCTGCTTCGTAACGAACTTGGCGTAAAGAGATGTATGTTTCCCAGATAAGTTAATTTAAATAGGCAATTTTGAATTGAATTTAATCCTAATTCTAGATACGTCTCTAAGACTTACCAACATGTTTCTTCTTCCTACTCAAAGTTATTTCACTCACAGTCGGTATGATCTCTGTTGGTAGTAGTCCATCTGTCTTAAGTGGTTCAATAACATCCCAAGATGTTACTATATTGCCTAACATGGATTCGAATAATAAAGTAACAATTTCTCTTTCAACAGCCCCTGTTTTGATTGTGGCTGGTAGCACAGAGCCACTAATTAGACGAGATCCTGAGTGTCCACGTGCAGTTGATAAAGCGTCATAATCATAGTCATCAAGTATAGATCTCTTGGTTATAATTAGAGAACTATCTCGCCTTGTTAACGTTTTTGAGGAGTCTACGTAATACATGATCCTACAATGCAAACTTTCTTATATTAAATTATTAAAAGCTCGATTTGCTATTGACCATGGTCATTCTCTATATTTTTTTTCAAAGAATCAAGCTATCCATTATTATCAAACAAGCTCTTGAGAAACCTTCAGTTAATTTATGAATCAAAAACAATTAAAATCGAAACAGATTAAAACTTTAAGCATTAATCAATTTAATTTCTAATTAACAAGGAATATAAATACTCTTGCTAATTAAATTCAACTGTAAATTGACAAATGTCAGTCAACAATTTGTCATTTAAATGTCAGGATCAGATATTTTTTTGTTATCAAAATGAGTTTATAATAAATTTTTGATAAACATCTAATCTGCAAACATTTTAATATGCCAAATGTACCAAAATGGTTTTTTTTTTGCAAACGGCAACTAAAAATCAACTTTAGGTATAGCTGCTGCAACTCAAATTTACTTGTGGTAAACGCGTAGCTGTAGATACCTGTGCCAACCCCGCAAGGGTCTTGCGTGAAGACATGTATATGACTGTATGCATGTATACCTACATATATTGTCAAAGTGTGCGTTAGAGCGATATCGATATGGTTAGCATAAAGAATTCAAATTTAACTTCCTGTGCAACTTTAGGTAAATAATTATATACATTCGCGATTAATAGGTTTATGACAAAAAAAAAGGAAGCAGACTCGCTCATGAAGGGTTCAGTAGCAGCATGGCATATGGCAATAAAAAATATTGAATTAAAGGTAAAAAAAAGTGGCTGTAATATACGAACAAACAGACAGACATGACGAATCTATAAGGGTTCTGATTTTTGCCATTCTACTTCTATCAGATTCTGACTAGAAGCCGAAAAGAGGGGTTCGAATTTGTTCGTTATTGCTGCTTAATAAAATTACAAAGTACAAGATTAAGTAATATTTTCAACCTGAATAAAATAAAAGTTATTAACAAAATAATTTAATCAACACATTTAAATCAAACTTACATATATCAACAATACTAGTTTGTTCGCGTTAAAAATGTAGTGACGTAATCAATCGATTCTAACCAATTATAAAACAGAATTTTTAATTTGTCCGATTTGACTGAACAAAGACGTTGCTGGGTTGATTATATCACCACTTTCTTAACACGAACAAACTTTAACAACTTATTTAAACTGACAAATATTGAAATACACTTTTGAGTAATTTGTGCATTCCTAAATCACAGCAAACCAGCTTAATTACTGACAGCCAATATTAATAACCTATCTAAGATAAGAGATAGTGCTATTTTAGCTCAGTTCCCAGGCAACCATGGTTATTTTGTCAAAATTAAAAAGAATGGATTAGCAACAAATATCTAGTCGGCCTATCTCTATTTGTAGATAGGTTATTAATATTGGCCGTAAGACATATACGTACAATATTTTCTATATCATTAAAGACCTAAAACAAGTTGAATACTTTAATCGAATTACTGACATTTCTTATTTTGTCCTGGTTCTTTTTAAAAAGTAGATACAATTATACAAAACTTGTCTCTGTCAACGTTGTCCTTTTCTACGCAAATGTTAAATTCTAACGCTTTTCGACACTTTAATTTGTATTTAAAAAAAGTAAGAAAAAGTATCTTCACGCCCATATCCCCGAAGAGGTAGGCAGAGGTACAACCAAGGCACCCACGACTAGCCGAAGAAACTAAGTCCCACAATGTGATAGGTGGCAAGCCTATCGCCAACCGGGCACATTTCCAATCCCGACCAACATTTCTTTGTTAGAAAATTGGAAAAATCCAATTTTCTTTGTGTTGGCCGACCCGGGATTCGAACCCGGGACCTCATGCAGTCAAGTCCAACACCCGGACCGCTAGACCACAGAGGCGATTTAATTAATTTGTATTTAATTTATGTAAAGCGATAACATTTTTGAAAAGCAAAACCAGACTAGTTAGCATAATACATAATAAACACATATTCTAATATAACTGATTGATTTTCATCAAGCGAACATTTTCTCTCATAATCATGAAAATTTGCTCAGATTTTCGTTAAAAAGTTTCGCAATATAAGTCAGATCATTCCATTTTCCAGTTAAGACAATTGTTCCCAGGGTAAAAAAAATATAGCATTGATGAAAGTATTCTTCTAGGCTTTCTGTAAACCATGCTGGCGGTTTTCAAGGAAACTTAAAAATAAGTTTAAACTAAATGCATAATACTATTAAAAAGTGCCTATATTTGCTAGCACCTATCAAAAATAATAGATTTTAGTACCTGTCGCCTAAGACTACGGCAAGAATTGAAAAACTTTGTATCCTAATTGTTTATAATCTACTCCTTTTGTAGAATATAATTTAAGACTTCTAGCATTTAATGATCATTATTAATATAGTTTAAAACTGACAAAAATAGAAATTACATCTGTTAATACTAAGAATTATATGAAAATATCTTTGTAACGTAGCGTTTTAAACTATATAGTTCATGTAACTGATAAAATTCAAGGAAAAACTAATTGTCTCAAAATTTAAGGGGAAAGAAAGATTTCACTAAATCATTCGAACCTGCTACCGTCGAGCGTCGATATTAACAACGTTTATGGCAGTAGTTGTATAACAAAATATGGATAGCGTTGCATTAATGGGTCGCAGGTTCAAAGTAGGCGGTAATAAAATAATCATTTTCTAGAAAAATTAAAATTTTACTTGAAGGATGAGAATATTGCAAAAATACTAACAGTATATACTACACTTTTTTAGTATTTCATAAACACATAAAGCATACATAAATATAACTACTTTACTTATTTTAAAAAAAATCCTTAAATTAATATTTCCTTCTGCTACAAATTCTGCTTTAATTAGAACAATTTTCTTCATAAATTACAAGCATAAATTCACAAAAATACGAGGAACATAATAAAAACACAAGCTAAAAATTTCACAAAAACTTTCACTAAGACTAGATAATATTTGACACTAATTTCTATTACATAAGACATAAATTTAATAACAGAACAGATGTATCGAGGCACTCTTCTTAAATTTTCAAATTTACGATTGATTTTTCTCCATCAAAATGAAAGAAAACCTTTACTAGTGTGCAAATTTCCAAAATAAACGCGCGAGTTTCATTTATTTTTTTCTGTATTGCTTTGCTACAATACAAGCTGCTTCTTTATAAGACCATAACCATATTTAAAGACGTCAGGAGCTCATTACGCTTTATATACCTATATTGCTTCTTTGACTTTGGAATAAAACTTCTTCGTCCACTGGTATCATAAACAGTAATTTAGTTTTGTATAATTCTACGCAGTCAGACTACTCAAATCAATCCTCAAATAAGTCATTAACCTTTTCTAGCCACAATAGCGTCAGTGCTCGCAATTATTATGTGTGGTGCCTTTGATGCAGAAGAATCCCTGATTGGTAAGGCCTCGTTTTGTGCGACGTTTATTGCTCACGATAACAGGAAATCCGTTTGCTTGTTTGCCTTCTTATATAAAGAAATATGTTATTTTTTTCACTGTTCTTATATTTCATGGCAGTAAGTCTAGTGAAAATATATCCACTTAATGTATAGGTAAAGTACTCTAGTATTCCCTAAATTTATTATAAAATTAGAATTTGAAACAATTAGCAACACGCTTTCCCAAGAAGAAGGTCTTCGACGAAATAACAATGGTTCCTCGATAACAATAAGGCAACACAATATTAAGAAAATAGAAGAACAACCATAATAGGATATTCTCTAATTACTTTTAGTATTTTAAAACTTTAATTTTTTGATAACTATCAATTAAAAAAATTAAGCCATATTGTAATATGGCTCCTAAAATTTTATTTATAAGTATTAAAATATATTCCCTGAAAATAATTTCTTTGGCATTAATAAGTTAATGAGCGATTCCTAACATTTAATCGTATATTACGTAATACCGAGACGATTAATTTCATGATTATTATTAATAATGTCATTTTTATTCTACATAGGTATACGATTTTACCTTACTTACTCGCAAGGGACTTGGAGTAAATATAAACATATATGTATATAGGTATTATTATTATTGTTCGTCAAAAATGAATACTTATTACAAAAACGTTACCGTTATAATGAATATATATTCAACTATTATTTTACTTGTGTACCTACAATTCAAATAAAACATAAATACTTTGAAATTAGTCACTGATGGCTTTGCAATTGCTAACAGTAGAAAAATCATGTAATGCGTATACGCATACAGTGCGCAGTGTATCTATTTTTTATCTATTTGATTTCTAGTAATAATTGATTTGTATAATATCAAAGTATGTAGATTTTGATAAAATTTTATATACAAAATTGAATCCCATTACTCTTTGTCACGCCTCAACGGATGGACTAATTATACTTATACTTTTTTTGGTATGTTAGTTATTAACGTTATAGAAAAGTATAGTATATAGTATAGTTATATTAAACGGTCAGATCAGCTAGTAAGAAATAAATATATGACACTCATACCTGCATCGAGTATGGAAATTTTAATCAAAGACACTTACATGCCTAAATGAGTTTGGGACCAAAGGCAAATGACCACATCTAACAATCAGAAGACGTCTTTTCAATATTTAATCCATACTAATAATGTAAATGCAGGAGATTTTTGACCTTTTTTCACGCTGTAACATAGCGGCATTAAGGTTTACGGGTAATCAAAGTTAATTTTCAAATATTAACTCAATTAATCGTCTCGGAGACTAAATGTAATAAATTATAATTATCTGAGTCTAATATTTTATAACTTTAAATTTACTAACACTAGATACCTACTAACTTTACTAATACGGGAGGTAGGCCTTAAGCTATAATAATTTATTTTTTTATACTTATCAGCTAAAAGATTTTAAGTTATGACATAAAATATTTATATTTACCAACTACAGCTAGCGGAGCGCTATTAGCTCAAAATCTCCAACTTTTCTCCATAGGTCTTAAGTTGCCAGCGTAACTCGGCCGCATGCAAGCAAAATTCACCAACTGACATTTTTTATAATTATCTCTCATTTGTTAAAAAAAACTGCCGTCTATAAATGCCGTAAGGCAAGGCTCCATTTGTATATTGTGTTGCGTTGAGTCGTCGCTAAGTCGTTACTTCGTTGTTTAGATTAAACCATGAGACCATTGAGTCGTCGCGCGCGACGTTTCAACGGATAAGAGACGAAGCGGGAGGGAGGGTAGAATACATTGCGTTGTTCCGTTACGGCGACGCGACGCAACGTAACGTAACGAATTAATGAAGTCTTGCCCTTAAACGTTTGGTGGTAGTAATTTCTGGATATGATCTTCCTTTCTTATTTTAAAACCCTCTATTTACTATTTTATAGTTAGGCTAAGGTCATTGCTACACTTAGCGATACGGTGTTAAAATTGGTAAATCTTTTAAAAGAAAAAAAAATATGGCGGAGTACGTCAAATATTCCTCTGAAGTTAGTTTTTTTTTTTCGTATAAATTTTTAAACCTGGGTTTATACACAGCATTTTAACAAAAGCATATGATTTGCTAACTTCGAGAATAAACCAAGTCGAGTAATCTGCCAGTAATATTGGTTTAAGAAAAACTACTACTACTACAAATACTGGATCGAATCGGGATTTTGTATACAGGATACGCAATTTCGTTTGTCGAGACACAACACAAACTAGGCGATGGAACTGTAAGGCGGATATCACACTGCACCGCACGCCGCTGAAAAATCTCTGAAATTTGTATGTAAAAACCGTACGGTATAACACACAGTTAGTGCAATTCTGTGAGGCCTAATTACAGGGTTAAAAACCGCATCGCCGCACACCACTCCGGCAATGTGATATCCGCCTAACCAATTGTTTTAAGTACACAGTTTATTTCTGGCTTATGAGACTTTTATGCAAAATCAATTGATTTGTAAATCACATTTTAACGGTTGAGGGTTTCGCATTGTTATTTCGAATTTATTTATTTATGATCTCTAATTGTTAATGTAGTTCATTCGGAATTGATACGAGTGTGACGTCTCCGGTTGACGGCATGAGAGATTTTCGTCCAATCGGACCATCTCCGTTGGTGCAGTT
>NJDC01005132.1:326486-343369 GCA_002245475.1 Calephelis virginiensis
GGGGGAACACCTCGTACGGCGGCACGTGCAGCCCGAACTCCAGCGCCACCAGCACCGCGAACTCGAAGCGTATTAAGTCCTTCTTGTTCACTCTGAATGTTGTTTCGATGCGCTGCAAATTTTCATACCACCATGAATTCATCTAGACCAGAGTTTCGCAAACAAAACGCAAGCAAGGGGTTCGCGACAGTATTTGCCTCAAGGATGTCTTTGACAGGTTTTTGAGCAGCTTATAGGAAAAGTATCCCAAACTATCACGCAAAGCGATGATTATTTTACCCATTGCTACAACATACCTACTTGTGTGAGAACGGATTTTCACACTAAGTCATGATAAAAACTAAATACGATTCGATGCCAAGTCAGAATTAAAGTCAAAATTGTCAAAAATTACTTTTAAAATTCACTCCACTTATGACAAGAAAGACGCACACCCATCACTTTAAAAGCAGTAAAAATATATATTTCTTTTGGCACTTTATTGTTAACTTTTATTGAAACAAAAAGATTATTTTTTTCAACGGTAAATTTTACTGCTTTTTTGGGGGATTTAATTACTTAGTTAAGAAGTTCGTTGTCACCTGGAAACTTTAATAAGGTACGTGGAGCTGAAAGTTTCAGAAACCCTGTACTTGCCGCTAAAGATTTAAAATACTAACGCAACGCACTCCTAAAATTTTTTGCTTGTCTATGAGCAGCGTATGTTTACCCTTTTTCGTTGGGTGTAAAAACATGAAATAATAAATATTTATTATATTTGTTATTATTATACAAGATGAGGCAAACGAGCAAGTGGATCACCTGATGGAAAGTGATCACCGCCGCCCACGGACATCCGCATCACCATACTCCTGGTACTACCACAGATGACCAGAACGCTCTTGTTCCCGAAGGTAAGCAGGCTAATTTCTCGCCAATTCTGCCAATGTGCTCAGACTTTGCCTTGGCAATGGCTCTTTTGAAAGACCTAGAGGCAGAGTTATACTCCTTTTTAAGCGAGCTGGTGTTTTCATCAAAAGAATTCGCTGCCACGGCCCAGGCCTGGTAGCCTTTCCGCTTATAGCTAAGTGCCGTCTTACAGAGACGACTGAATCAAGGCTGGGATTTGCCACCAATGGGCACTGAAGAGAACCATACCCTACAGCACCACATCGGTGACAGCATCAGGAACGATGTCTGGATGAACCTAAGAGAAGCAAATCTGCCTCCAGGGGTAAGATGCAAAAAAAGACCGTATCCCGTCCCAATCCCTATATTGCCACACTCGACGTCAGCCCGATGGTTGTAGCCGTACACAAGGTGTAATGGACACTGCACTCTGGATTAAGCAGTGGCCGGAAGATCCAAGAGGGGCATCAACAGAGACTTCATATTTCTCTGGATGAGAGGTCAGCAGAAGTTCTAACAGTGAGGGCATATGATCCCCCACATCCGAAATTCACGTAGGCGAAGTTACCAGTTGCGTGAGATCATAGGACAAGGCAAAGTCGAGAACAGATCTTCCTGCATGATCAGTGGAACGTGAACCAAGCCAAAAAGCATGGTGGGCGTTAAAATCGCCTAGAATCACGATATCCGCGGATGGGACCCGCTCAAACACAGAATCGCAAGCTATTTGCATGTGCTCGACGAGCCGCTATATGACCTGTACAGGCACGCGTAGACACGTGGGTGGTCTAAACTGTCAACGCGCAACCAAAGAATAGACAGGTCTTTGCCTTCTAGATTGCCGAGGCGCCGGAAACAAATATCGTCTCTGACGAAAGCGCAAACGCCCGCCCGCGGTACAAACGAGTGTTTCAGTTTATACCTCGGGTAGGAGAGGTACGATGTGTCAGCCGCAGAAGATATTAGCGTCTCAGTTAAAAGGAGCAAGGTTGGCTTCGCCGTCTCAAGGTGGACATGGACAGCGATTAAGTTAGAGTATATTAATTATATTTCCTAAATGTTGTAGAAATCCACAACGAGCGTGGAAGGGGGCGCCAAAAGTTTAGTGCTCTGTTTGCCTCGAGCATATTTAAATTTACGCGCAAATAGACCCCCCATAGTACGCGGGGCTACCTAGTGCTTCCGAGTTAGAATTCAACGATTGTAAATAAGAAACACCAAGGGGGGATTGGTCTCCACCGCAATTGCAGGTGGTACCCCCCTGGGGACTAATATTTGGAATTTACGACTCCATTATAATAGGAGGGGGAGCCTCCGGGACTCTCACTAACCACACGAAGCGCAGCAGCAAACGCCACTACTTCACGTCGGTCTTAGGTGAGAGAGTGGTACGTCCCCGGACGTGTCGGCCCATTAAGCTACAGCCATACAGGCAAACAGCATGGCACTACCACTCGGAAAAGTGACTGATTGCACTAGTGGATCAATTCAAAAACTCCAAGTTCTTGAACCGTCTCACCGATAGCCTCGTCACATCCTTATGCATAAAATAAGAATGTGTTCCATGCATACCAAGTCGAATTTCATAACTTTTATGTATAACATGTCATTGTTAACTAGAGATCGGAATTTTCTAGTTTTAGCAATCAGAAGTGAAATTAGACAGTAGTTCGAACTTTGGCTTCGGTAGACTTTTTTTAAAGATCACTTTGAAAAAATACATTGACACTTTGGCAGCATGTCTTGCATAAACTATTAGTTCTACTAAAACAAAAAAAGTGTTAAAATAAGGTTTATAATACTTTACAAGTAAATATATAATACTTTAAAAGCAAAAAAAGCGAGACGACTACGCCTGTGGTCGACGTTATTCTTATACCGTCAGGAACCACCCAACCACTCAAAGAGAGCCGATTCCGTTGAGAACTAGTAAACTAAAAAAAAACATTGCAAAAACATTGAAAATTTAATATTTTTTTTGTAAAATCTGACATTCGTTAACAAATCGTAAAAATTATTAAAGTTTCCACTTTGTTACCAATCTGAAACTCTAAACAAAAGATTATTACTTAAATACCATATTTACCTCTATCAGAGCCTTTAACATTTCTCCTTTAACATCATTCAGTTTTGCAGATAACAAAAGACACGCGCCAGCGCAAAGTTTCCTGTTATCCTTATTGATAAGATTCGCAAGAATGAGCTTTTCAAAGTAGACATACGCTTGTGCCACAGACAACAAATCAATGCCCCCAGTATCATGCTTAGCTATTTTCCGCATTTCTTTCTTTATACTGAAAAATAAAATAACGGTCACAATAGCAAAATAAAATATTACAACATATCGAATAGTTATCTCGACAACGGCTAAAACAAATTGGTGAATTTCAATGACGTACAGTAATTGGACGGACGTCATTGTACAAAATACAAATTCATTTCTTCTCACCTAAATCCAATTCGTGTTTCGAAGTTTCTTAGTCAAACAAGAATAAAAAGTAACCTATGGTGGTAATTTTCGCTTTCTTCTTTCAACAATAGTAATAAAAAAGACAGCAGACTTAGTGCTGTCAGATTAGTCCTTAGACGACATTTTTACAGACGTTTAATTTACTTCTTCTTCTTCCTGTATGGCGTTTAGCAACTACCACGCGTAGTTTGATTTTGCCAATGTCTACGTGTCGAATAAACAGCGATACCATAACAGATAATTCTATAAGCCCGCAAATTTTGAGAAAGTTCCAACATTTATTCTATAAATCGGGAAACGTTGATTCAAAACTTGTAAATTTTTCACGTCCGTACTAATTAATCTGCCATGTATAAATAGTTCCACTGCTTTTGTTTTTGTTTTACAGAAAAATTATAGCTTGTATCTAAAATAAGTTTAGTTTGTAAGCAGCAGAATCGTACGTACGTACGTAGAACCTATCTCCGTTTCTGGGTTAAATTGTGGCACTAAGGCTATTCATGTACGCCGGAACCAAAGTATCCCACCATTATCATTTACCATTAAAAATATGCAGTACATTAGATACGCAGATGATCTTTGATTAAGTCCAAAATCCTTGATCAAATTTATCTAAATCTCCAAGTAAGACTGAGTACTTGAGAATGATCTATCAAATAAAAATTACGCAACTGAGCCTATCATCAAAAGGTATATTTGCAATAATAAAGACAACACTATCACAAATCTGACATTAACAATATATCAATGTCGATAATATTTACTGTGATAAAAGCCAAGCCATCAAGTACGAACATTTCTTTTTAGGAGAGGTTTTCCAATTTAATAATTTATCTATGTTTAAAAATATACATATTAATTGCAATAGGGTGCAACATAAACACGTAAGAAATTACTCGTCAATTAATAAAGTAGAAGTCAGCCTACCTAACTATATAGCCTTTCGCTCGGTGGTGGTAATATATTAAGTTAAACTAAATCAAAACACCCCAATTTGCAACCCTGTTATGCAAATAATTTACTAGAATTTGAATTTAAAAGTTACTAAATAAAATTCATTAGTACAGTTAGTTGTAACTCAGCCGTAAGTAGCAGAATGCTGTCCTTTGTTTGAGATTTGATTGGTGGTGGTTCCTAACTACATTTGTAGACGGTGGTGGGAACACATGAAGGTTAAGCTCTCGGCCTTATAGTTGCTACGATAAAAGATACTATATATTACCTTCTAAGTTTACTGAGTGTCAATTTAATATGTGGAAACTTCTCTCGAAATTTATCATTCAGTTCCTTCTTCAGATCTTGAGGTCGAACATAATCGATGATAGAAGTCATGTATGAAGTGAAAGTTAGAAGCGTTCGATGCTTGCCAGCGATCAGCTCTGGGTCATCCAGCACATTTGGACAATACTGCAACTGCAAATATTAATAGTGTTACTTGAATATGGCTCTTCAAAATTTGATCAATAAGTGATTTTTTTATTTCTTATCTGTAAGTCCGGATCCTTTCAAATATTGAAGTTAAGCCAATAAATCAAAAAAACGTCTATTTGCAAGCAATACCTACCAGATAAAATTGACAACAACGCACAATAATATGCGGTGGTCCATAACATCGAGTCTCGTGTGTAGAAATCCTCTACCATCCGATAAAGAAGACGGTTCTGAATTCATACCAGACTTATTTATTTATTTATTGAAAACAAATTCACAAAATCTTTACAGGTTTCCCCAACTTAAAGGGATTTGTTTGCGATTGCAATCAACCTGTAGTTTATTTCAATGTTGGCACGCACAAATACCGCTTCTACGAGCCATACGATTTATTTTTTTCTGTAGAACCTAAGTATTTCCAGCCGGATACGACTTAGAAAACTTAAAATCAAATAATAAACAAATAAATATTCTAGGACAAGTTACACTAATTGAATCTAGCTTCAAAGTAACCATATGCTTTGTTGTTATGAATGCTTATATATTATATTATATGCTTGTGTTATGAGTGTTAGTCAACGATACCAATACATAGAAATACTTAAATAGATACGAGAATAAATTTAATAAACACCCAAACTGGGAAATGCAGACATGTAAATGTTAATCACACAAATGACTGCCCCCATCGAGAATCGAACCCGAGCCACGCGGTCGGTCGTTGGAAATAGATGCTCACTTACAACAACTTGACAAACTTGTCTCTTCCTCAATATTAATTGAAAACATGCATATGAAAACAAATTCTCTCAATCTATAATAAGATTTAACTTATATTTTTGGGTCATTACTGAAGAGACAGGTGATGACACTTTTTAATTCACCAAATTAATAATTTCTTAAAATGAAATCTTACTGTATTAAATACAAAAGAAGGCATTAACAAGAATTTATCCCTTTTGAAGAATTTAACAAGAAATTTTGATCGGATGAGATTTGATATTGAATGTTTTAAGAGTTCGGACATAACTTTTACGATTTCTAAGCATAGGTATAGACGAAATATTTAGCAAGTAAATTCGTTTGCTTAAATACATCTCTGCCTCTAGTTAAAAGTTCTTACAATGCTACTGTTTGATAAGAGTTTTTTCAACATAAAAAAAAAACTATCAAAAACTCGCAGTTTTTCGGTTTTTACATTCGTCGTGACGTCATGATTTTGATGGATTGGACTGTCATCAGTGAATGTCAACACCACTCACCAGCACCAAGGTTTGTCTCACGGGAAACCGAAACTCGACTTGATACTGCTTGGTTTTGATTACTGGGTGGGTTAGAGGGGTTGTGGCTAGCCGATCGGTATTAGACACCGGGCGAATAACTTTTGATAGTGTTTATCACTTATTATCATAAGCTGTTGTGAAATAACAGCTTTCGCCATAAAATACAGTCTTACTTGTATATGTTACGAGGAATCTTAGATTATTTATTATTATTTGGTTCAGTATTTCATAGTCAACAAATCGTGTATCTACACTTGTCTACGTTTATGTTTGTTTCTGTTTTTTCCTTTTTACGGGTCAGCTGGCAGAAATCTCTGTTGCTGGAGATAAGCTCGCCCATTGTACTGTATTATCTTCATGTTCATGTTTGTGATAACATTTTATTATTAACTAGCTGCTACCTGCGGCTTCGCCCGCGTTTTCACAGAAACCCGGTGTACGATCGGGATTAAAAATAGCCTATATGTTAATCCAGGTCACAATCTATCTGTCTTCCAAATTTCAGACAAATCCGTTCAGCCATTCGAGCGTGAAAGAGTAACAAACATCCATACATCCATACTTACAAACTTTCGCATTTATAATATTAATAGGATAATTAACGTATTAATTATTATTAATAATAATAATCAATACAACTTTCAAAAAGTATTTGCTATTAATCTGATGTAACTAATGTACATACATGAAAGAAAGCCGTTTTGGTTATACTAGCTGTAACTCAAGAAAGGCTGAAGCGATTTGGCCGAAAATTGACTGGGAGGTAGATTACAACCAGGAGAAGGACATGGGGTACATTTTATCCCGTTCAACTGCGAGGAAAACAACAACATTTAAAACATATAGAAAAAACATTTTAAATTTTCCCATACAAACTGAACAGGTGTAACGAAGTTCGCCGGAACAGCTAGTTAGCAATAATTAGCTTAATTATACATGAAAAAAACTTACGCATTTCTGAGAAAGAAGTGCTCCTTCATCCCAATCAAACGTTTTGTTTTCGATTGAAGAATGTGGCGGGGAGGCCGCAATTGTTGTCCGTTGAGAGGACTCATATGAGAAGCACCTAAAATAAACCCATTGATAACTCAAGAATTGTTTTTTGCCATTGTTACTTTTTTGGTTAATACACATGCAGTTATCGTAATTCTATTTTCTGTTATTAAATTTATAGTTTAGTATGATGTATATTATACATGCCTAAAATCTTAAAGTTTTTTGGTTTTTCTCTATGGCAGTAAAGTTATATTACATGCATATTTATTTGGTCGGGGGAAAATTTTAAAAAGGGATAATATGTTGAATGCGAATCGTTGATATTTGAAATTTATAGAAATTTATCCTAAGCACATGGCAAGTGCTAAAATAAAAATACGTTGTTGTTAATATTTTGTTGAAGTTTGTTAAATTTGTTATAATAATACCAGATGTTAGACAAGGCCCAACTTCCTCACAGTAATACTTACAGATTAACCTATATTAGAATACACGTTGGGTACGCTCTTATATAAAGCTATACAAGTGCTCGGAACATGAAGCTATTGTGCTACTAGAAGTTACAGTCTTAACAAAAATCTGCTATCTATTTCCAAATATTTCTGACTCACTCTATTGTACCAGCTTCTCTTTCGTTTCCGTTCAATTCCAAATATTGCTGACTCAATCTATCTTACTGACCTCTGTGAGCCTTGTGATGTCAATAAACAAAGCCAAAACAAAAGACAGGCCGAAATACTCGGGTCAAGACTAAAGAGTGAGCCAGCAATATTTAGAAATTGACATCAAATCTTTGGTTGTGTCACATGAAGCTATATGTACCTATACTACTTATTTATAGGTTATACTCCTAACAAAGACCATGAGCATGAAGCTATACTGCTACTAGAAGTAAAACTCTTAACAAAGATCTGATATCAATTTCTAAATATATCTGACTCATTATAGTGTACCGGATTCTCTTTCGTTTTGACTTAATGTCATTCCAAATATTGCTGACTCTCTGTAATGTAGCGGCCTCTCTTTCGAAGAGTCTGCCGATCTCAATTAACAGTCAAAATGAAAGAGAAGCCGGTACATTAGAGAGAATAAGCAATATTTGAAAATGACATCAGTAGGGTTACTCTTGAATCTCGATACCATGCGAATTGGAAATTGGAATCGCATATATCATTTTAGGTACTTTTGAACACAGTACTAGAGGATTATTAACATGTATTTACAAATAAATTCAACGAATGCAATAAAGTAACTTAATAACTGAATGTTAATAATTCGCCAGTAATGTGTTCAAGAGTACCTAAAATGACGTACTCGATTTCAATTTCGAATATTTCATGAATCGAGCTTCAAGAGTAACACTGCAGATTTTTGCTAGGAGTGTAACGTGTAAGAGTGTAACATTGCTTCATGATCTCCAGAATGAACTACGAGTATATCAATGTTAAATACTACGCGCATTACTGCTTTTTTGACCTACTAAAATTGTATTTAAAGCAACTTACAAATGTATATTCACATACATAAATATACATAACTTTTTTCAGTCTAATCAGAACCTAATTCTTACACGTTTATTTTTTTTTTGGTTCCAACAAAATCATATTTCTACTTACATCAGCTTAATTTAAAAGTAAAAAATCAAAAAATATAAATAAATGTTGACAGTAAACGAAAACTAAATTATTACTAGAAAACTTTGAAACTAAATTTGAATTTTATAATAACATTAAACAATTTTATTCCTTAATTTTTAACAGAACGAGTTCAGCAATCCTCATAATACCATTAAGGTACAGCTAGCATCTACACGTGAACAAATAAACGCGTAGGTAAACGCGCTAAACGATGCTAACAAGAAACACACGCACGAAATATTAATAATAATATTAAAGTATCTTCACGCCCATATCCCCGAAGAGGTAGGCAGAGGTACAACCAAGGCACCCACGACTAGCGGAAGACACTAAGTCCCACAATGTGATAGGTGGCAAGCCTATCGCCAACCGGGCACATTTCCAATCCCGACCAACATTTTTTTTAATTAGAAAATTGTATTTATCCAATTTTTGTTGGCCGACCCGGGATTCGAACCCGGGACCTCATGCAGTCAAGTCCAACACCCGGACCGCTAAACCACAGAGGCGATAATATTAATTACGTCATATACCAAGAGGAACATGAACATACATATTTTAGACTTTAACAAAAATTAAATTTTATTTATTTCGTAAAACACAATTCATACCACTGGCAGAATTAAAAGTAGGATTTACGATTTAGTTTGTAGGGCCATAACAATATAATATATTTAAGTAGGTTTCACTTCCAAAGAGGGTAAAAATTCTGGCTTTTGTGCTAGCCCACGGGTATATGTTAGATATTATCAGTACTGGTATAAAATTATTTGGTGCCATAACCACATGCACGTGCTCCTACTGAACTTTTATGTCTATATATCCCATACTACATTGGAAAGCAAGCAGACCTTACGAGTTATTTGAAATCTTACTTTACAAATGGTTTAGTGAAATTCTATAAAGGTTCCTACTCCTACATAAGCAGAAACGGAATATTTATGTAAAAACAGTATCGTTAATATTACGATCTATTCAAACTAATATGCTTTCTACAAAATATTAGTTTATATTTGACGAACCACATGCACCACTATTACTTAAATAATTATGACTTTTTACAACTAAAAAGGTAGTTTGTTTATGCAATAGGTCAAAATATGAATTGGTCACATGATTACAAACTGATAAAAAAACTATGATATTTGAATAACGGACTAAAAATTTACCTACACAGTTTCAAAACTGTGTACCTACTTACATTCTTGTTATAGAAAATAAAATTGTATTTTTTTATAAACATGGTAAATGGGCAAGAGGATTACTTACGCTGCCCAATTATGACAAAATCTTTAGTTCTTTTCTTGGATGTTCAAAAGTCGTATCAATTTAGAAAAATAGCCAGTTATTAACACAACTGAATAACAAGTGTTTAATAGTGTAAAGATAAAAAATATCTTCAGAATAGGACGACAGAGGATCGCCACACATGATGGGAGTTAACTTGGAATTTAAGCTTTACTGCGATGTCCGAAAGTTAAACATAGCAGTGCAGATCAAACGCAACAATTCCTTAGAGAGATGCAGTACTGAGTCAATATTTCTAACCCACGCCAAAAGATTAACACTATTGGAAAGTGACCGACCACCGAAAAGTCGAGACACTATGCGGTCAAAAGGAACCTGACATCGAGGCCAGAAGCACTTTGC
This sequence comes from Calephelis virginiensis, assembly GCA_002245475.1. Taxonomy (NCBI): domain Eukaryota; kingdom Metazoa; phylum Arthropoda; class Insecta; order Lepidoptera; family Riodinidae; genus Calephelis; species Calephelis virginiensis. The sequence continues at coordinate 336,842 of NJDC01005132.1, forward strand.
TAGACACTAGAGCACTCAGAGATGAAAGTAGTATATACTGTACGTGTATCCAGATTTACGTTCAGTAGTTTTGTAGGTCAGCTTCTACTGTCTCGTCTAAGTAGGCACTGTAAAAAAATTTGCTATTTAAGTCTCCCTTTCCAGATAACTACTAAATTGAACATCGTTTGATATATCGACACCAGGAAGATAGAAGGAGGAGAATCAAAATGAGAAGATAACACAAATGAACTTTTGGCGAAAGCGCGAAAATATAGCGAGTATTGTGTTCTCTTAAGGTTAAAGTTTAAAAAAAAGAAAAAAGTATTTTCACGGTCATATCCCCAAACAGGTAGGCAGTGGTACAACTAAAGCACTCAGAACTAGTCAAAGACACTTGCGACAAACTTGTGTTAACAATGTAGGAGGTGGCAAGCCTATCGCCAACCGGGAACAAATCCAACTATATTAAACTTAGTCAACATATTTTTTACAAGAAACTTAATACAAAACTACTTTTTTTAAAGTGGGATAAAACCTAGGACCTCATGAAGGCAAGTCCAGCACCGGGCTACTAGACCACAGAGGCCACAATCACCACACCCACCACAGAGTTTAGAGTTAAAATTAAAAATAGTTGTTTATTAGTTTATTTAATACGAAATGAATGTCAAGTCATATGCAACACTACTCTGTAAAATGTATACATTTGTCTGAAATATATTTGAATTACATTTATGTATAGATTATGCTTAGATTTATATTTAGATGAGTTGAATAACTTATATATAAATTAACAACAATGAAATATATGTACCAGGTTTTATATTAAAAAAATATTTAGTTATGAATGAGATACGTGATTATAATAATAGTTTGACAACTGGTTAACAATTTTATCAATAAAATTTTGCAAATATCATAGTTTGACAATAATAAACTAAACAAATGACTAAGCCAATTCCAGAGTGATCACCTGCATAATAAGCCTCATAAATTCATAAAATATATAGTCTATAGTTATTACTCCATAGTCTATTCCATTACATATATTAATATAATATTTACTATAAATGTAGCTAGAATTTTTATAGCATTAATATAATATAGCAAAGCTTCTTAAATATTTTTCAATGTTTACCATTTTTTATCCTGCTGCCTCGTCAATAACTTAGTCCTGAAATCCAAATGTTAGTGATATCATGAGAGATGGTATGAAAAAATCTTCATTGACAAAGTAGTACTGTATTGGTAAAATGCTATGAGTGTTATGATGTAATATTATGTGTTTATGTTTAGTGTTTGATGTTTGCATGGCAAAGACCCAATGTTACTAAATGTTTATGCAAGTAGCTTTAGTTCAAACAACAATTAAACCACAAAAACTAGCCATTTAGGTCAATGTTATCAGATTTAAGTAAATGAATTTAGCAAGAAATAAGTATTACAATATATTTGAAATTGCACAAAAAAAATTAAATTTATTAAAGTGGATATTTTTTTATTTAGAGAAAAGTAACTTGAAGTAACAAGTAATAATGAGTCTTGTAAGAAAAATCATGTAATGATAAAAATAACACATGACAAAAACATGCAAAAACGTTGCATGACAAGGTTCAGTAGAAATGAAATTATTTGAATTTAAAAACACTGACACATTACCTAGCAATGACATGTGGATGTCTATTTATGATTTTCCAAGTTGCTTTATCAGTGAAATCCCCTTCATACATCTTTCTATATTGCTCTCTAGTAAATACCCTTGATGGTATAAGCAATTTGGAATATGATATATCTTGTCCATTTTCTTCTCTTTCCAAGCCCAACAAATCAAATGGATCAATACCATTGTCAGTGATTGAAGATAGAGGCCTAGGCCCTGATGTGTTACGCCTACGTATTCCATCTTTCCTTAAATCAGACCTGAAGAAAAAAAGGGTAATTTTACTAAATGACTATTATAAGTAACAATGATTTTTTTTAACAGATTTAGTTGAACATCAGGCTTAAAATACTATTCTTTAATGCCACAATCTCATATATTTTATTAAAAACAAAAAAAAATATTACAACCAATTTGGAAACTGCCCATTAAAAATAACATTCTACTATATCTTTAATACATGGAAAAAAATCAAATTTTTTGATACTGAAACATATTTACAGAAAACTTATTTCCAATAACAAAATACAACTTACCTAACATTTTTTGTTTTTGAATAAGGTATGGTGCTAAACAATACACATGGAACTCCTTGGGATGGAGCAAATGCTAGTCTTTCATCTTTAAATGATACACCTTTTGTAGGTTTTGTCAACCTGAATTCTTTGGTATAAGAATGATTTTCTTGTATAGAAGTACTGTTAGTACGAAACCTGCCTGTAACATAAAATTTCAATAGTAGATAACTGTCTCCTGTTTTTGGTAATCCTGAAACTCTAGCTGTTGCTTATTTATTTCTGTCACATTTGTATGAGGGAAATGTTTGTACATAAATATGAACGAAGTAAACTCTCGTAAGTAAGTATGTCCCACAAGTAAGAAAATAATACATTAACACTTTAAGAAAGGCTTTATGTTTTGACCATTGTATAGACATAGTAGCACTAATAGTATGTTTAGTTTGAGCTATCGAGTTGTTTGCTACGATATACCATAAAAAACTACATGAGGCTATGATCTAGATTTGCAAATAACCTGTAACAACTTTACCACAAATAGTTGTTAACTTTTTTTTTAGTTGTTAACAAATTTGACATCTAAATGTTCTTGTGAGTAGAAACAGAATCATAAAAGAAATTTAGGACACAGCTCATAACCACTTGAACGACAGTGTTGCAAGTTATCAAGCTCATCGTACATCCAAACGCAAATGAGATTTGCAAGACTAAATACAACATAACGTTCCTTGGCAAAAACATTTGTAAAACGGAAAATTACTTAACGATTTTCAACTAAAAATATCTTTGTGAATGTCAGTATACTGTAGTACACTGACATACACACAGTATGTCAGTGTAGTGTAGTACAGTGTAGTGTATTATGTTGTATTATTAATTTACTTTTTGCTTAATGACAGAAAGTAAATTAAATTTTTGCTACTGTACATAGAGTGAACTTCAATAATAATATATGTTTGAAATATCCATCTCGCAATATCAATCAAACGTTGCTCTACTAGGTATTGTAATACCCAGAACATACAACAATACAAAATATTTCGGTACCACACTACCCACAAATGTTCAAGTGGATAAATAACAAATTTACACAAAATAAAAAACATCAATTTGAAAATTTATCACATACCAAAGTTCAAACTCTCTGAACTGCTTTTTTCTTCTTGTGTTATTGCGGGAACTTTTTTCAGTCTAATTGATAAATGTTTGCTCACTAATTCCGTATTGCCAGAGGAACATCTAAAAATATCAGTAAATAAATAGAAAGCAGCATTCAGTTCAATTTCACAATATAGAAGATATAATGTCTGTTACAATGTTAATAATAAATATTTCATACTTTTTTTAATTAATATTAATATATTCTTATAATGTGAATAATAATTAATAAACATTTAAAACACAATGATACAAAAACTGAATATTTTGCTAAATGTTTTTATAAAGACTCCCGTATGATGTGGATGATAATTATATTGTTTTTTTTTTCTAGATGTGTCTTTTATGTATATTTTATTTATATTATATGTGATATAATTTTATATGAATTTATGTATTTATAATATTAAAAAATCTTTTATTTGTTGTATCTTATAAGTGTTTGCTAATATTAGCAAAATAAGCTCTAAATTTATTATTAACTAGCTGTCCCGGCAAACTTTGCTCCACACATTCAGTTTGTCTGGGAAAAGTAAAGTATTGTTTTTCCTATTTTCCCTGCAATTTTCCAAGATTTTCTTTTATAAGAACTTTCTTTTGACAATAACTAAAAGAACAAAGAAAGAATTATCCAAATCAGTTCAGTTGCTTGGAAGATAATATGCACTTACCAACACATTTAGCAACTCATTTTTATATAAGAGATAACACCATGTAAAACCATTTCACGCAAACAATAAATGAATTGAATTAAATAAACTTATAATCACATACTGTGACTTGACAACTTTGGCAAGTTGTGGGTTGTGACTCTGCCAATACATTGAGGATATTGCTTTTTATTCAAAAAGATTAGAGAATAGTTATGTTACAAGCAAATCTTTGTTGCTTAAATTTACAGTTTCTCATTGAATAATAAAGAATGCAATGTCAACTGTGAATTATGAAATACTTTTTGTGTAAGTTATTATTTGAACACCACTCTATAAAAACAAGATAATGAAAATTGTTAATTATGAATATCCTGGAAAGCTAAACATCTTCATAGTCCTATTTAAATAATTATGACTAAGGCTTCAGATATATAGAACAATTTGAAAGAATCAAGATTCAACATGTAAGTTAATAGAATTAATAATTCTACGATAGTAAATACAAGTATTTTTGATATGTTTAGACTTCTAAAAAAGACTATTATTTAGCATATTATTTACCTTTCTCGGAAAGCATGATTCGAACCAATTTTAACAGGGGTTAAAGCGGTAGGCTCCGAATCGGAGCTCACAGAATTATTATCTCCATTTACACGATGAGCAGGACTAGCCTGCGTTATTTTATTGCGACTGCGTCCATTGCGTACAACTTCCACTTCGCTATTAGCTTGAGTTTCGTTGAATTTGGTCCCAGAATCAGATTTTTCAGATTTAGAGCTTTGGGTTACATTCCATAGCTCTGTATCTCTAAATGTACCATCTAAAGAAATATTTGAAAGAAAAGTTACAGCTGCTAAGCGTCTTCGAGCTTTTTCATACTTATCTCGATTCAGTGACATATCGAAAACACTAAATATTAGAATGAAAGATATCAATTTTATCGTTAGATCGTAAGCAAAAATAAAATAATCACGGTAAAATAAAATCTCCTCAAATGTGAAATGACAAATCTGTGTTTTGACATTTTGACGTTTATCAGCTGTTGACTTTTCTAAAAACATTGCGATGCGGGGTTGTTGACTGAAGAGGGTCGTATTTTTTTTTACAATTATTGAATTTAGTGTAAGTGATTCTGTTATAACCAAAACCGGTAGGCTGTTCCTAAAATAATAAATTGTAAGAGATACTTAAAACAGTAAAAGTGTTTTTTCATTTAAAATTATTCATATTTGGAAGTTTTACCAAGCGCCGACGATGGAGAATATCAAATTACGAATTATCAAGATCGCAAATACTAGCTTCCATCTCAATCCCAATACAACAAGCAACATCACACTTAACACCACACTACACCGTCATATAAGGTCTTAGTGACGAAGAAATCTTTATGCCTAACCGCTACAATCGATCCCACCAGTATCCAGTACACTGTACCAAGTCGAGGTATGGTCTCCCGACAGACAAGCTTTGTTAATGGCGTTATAGAAAACAGCACTATCCGTTTAAATATTGATGTCTCGGTCTGAGAACTCTGTTTGGCCCACAAAACCCGGGAAGATAAAAAACCGTGAGGTACACTACAATTAAAAAACGAGATACTTTATTCCTATTTTTTTATTATGCGTCTATAAAAAGGAGGAGTATATCAATTAGTCGCTATGTTTTGTTCTTTTTTGTATGTTAATGTTGTTTTTTTACCCGTGTTGATCCGGGTTTGCTTTGCTGAGTGTCAGATACCATCCACCTCTCTGCCAGATAGCTAGTAAAAGAGTATTTTGTTCCGGTTAGGACGTAAGTTTGCTGGCAAACTTCCACAATATGCTTTACATCCCGTCCACACGACAGCGATGCACCTATAAAATCTATGGTGTTTATAGGCCACGGTTGCTCCTTGCCATCAGGAAACCCGAGTATTTGTTCGCTTATCTATCACGTAAAAAAATTTATTATGCGATGACATCCTCAATTCAAAATGGGATTTTGCTTTGTGGGGGAGGTCATATTATTATGCACTTAAAGGTAATTTTAAAAGCGGAAATTCAATCAAAAATATTACGTTACATATGTTTGGTAATGCGTATTTTTGTGTGGGTATCAATATTTTTCATTTCATTTGGATTCTTAAACATAAAACGTTAATTGATACTGAAACAGAGTTACGACACAGTCACGATAACGTCACGACATAGTCATCAGCACCATCACCAAATCTGTCACAAACCGATATTGTCACGAACTTATTACAGCGTGATCCTATTAATTTATTTTTATTTGAAAACCATAATGCTGACGAGAAGCTTACCCGCAGTAATTATATAGTTGAAATATGATTATAAAATTCCGGTGGGAAAGCTTGTGAAGCTATACTTGCACATTACGCTGAACATTCAAGTCACAGGACAGCGATGCACCTATAGGATGTATAATGTCAATAATCTCAGGTTGTCCTTAACCACAAGGAGAGTCGTATGCTTGATTGCTGTCTCAAGCAAGGCTTGGAACGGTACGAAAAGTACAGGTTCTGTACCGGTATTTAGCGGTTCCTATCATTTCGATA
>NJDC01005134.1:4228-24147 GCA_002245475.1 Calephelis virginiensis
TATTCCGAGCAAAGTTAAAGAATACAATTATCACCTCCTAGAAGTAGTTGACCTTTATTATATAAAGCAGCTAGTTACCAACATTCGGGTAAATTAAAAAAAAAAACTCATTAAAGTTAAAGTCGCTGGATTTTGCACATATCTATTTTAGTAACATACGAAGATACTCTGATCCCAATTCCTCTCTTTTCTTTCATTTTAAACAATGATTTCTAGGTTTCGATAGAGTATTCTTACATATAGGGATTGGCTTCTCAGAATACGTCTTTAGATATATATCTCTGAAATTGAGGACTAAAAGGAGAAAAAATAACGTAACTAACCTTATATAACAACATTTTTACATAACTCTACATCAACCTTGTAAATCTACAACTCTAATAAATCCTGGAATAAATAAATAATATTCAGAGCGTAAATACTGCGTTGGAGAATTCGGTTCTGCGGCGAAAACGGTTACTTTATCTCAGGCTAATTTGAATATGGAATAGACACATTTGAATTAAGAACGTTCAGGTTTTACGAGCGCAAATTTTCCGAATAGCTATAAAAGTGTTTTCATAATCTGTGACTATCATATTTTTATTTTGGATATTTGGATTTTAAGGATATCATTTTTTTATATGTATATGACTGTATCTAAGCAAAAAGAACTGTATCTTAACGAAAAACTTGAGTATGAAGAAACGGAAAAACTTTTTCTGCGTGTTTATAAAACCTAAACTAATATTTTTCCCACCCCTCACCCACAACTACAAACACACACACACATACACACACATTCAAGCATATATACACAATTTTTATACGTTTTAATAATTCATTTTTCCAATTAATAATATTATGATTCTTCTTCTTTATAAAGATGGCTTTCGATTGTTTTTCACGACTACTTTGCCAATGTCAAGTTAGTTAATTCCGTCAGTCATAAGTCGCTATGTACAAAGTCATGTCAGGTCAGGGTCTTGAGTAAGGCGGTGACTTCGGTACTCAAGCTCATCTAGGAGATTTGACGGCAGCAAGGAAATAGACGATACACTAATTTCTTTATGATTATTTCATTTGCGCACTTTCATTGAACAAAATTGATCTAACTCCTACCTAAATTAACCAACTTAACTAAATATAAACACGAAATTCAGTAATAATGAAAAAACTTACGACCACCTTCACTCACGATGGCGTCAAAACTCCCATTATGATTCGTTACATTAATTTAATTAAGTAAATTAACATTTTTATGAGCTTGTTAAAGTATTTTTAAGAATAGGAAAAATAAAATCGTCAATAATAATGGTAATAAGATAAACGAAGAGTGGGATCTTCTAACACAAGTAGTGATCTACTTAAAAGAATATCTCTACTACATGCTTATTATGTTAATGTTTTTTTTTTACTGAAATGCATATATTTTAGTTTAATTTTATTTTAGTTTAATAATTTAAACTACACTTCTAATAAATCCTGGAATAAATAAATAATCTTCAGAGCGTAAATAATGCGTTGGAGAATTCGGTTCTGCGGCGAAAACGGTTACTTTATCTCAGGCTAATTTGAATATGGAATAGACACATTTGAATTAAGAACGTTCAGGTTTTACGAGCGCAAATTGTCCGAATAGCTATAAAAGTGTTTTCATAATCTGTGACTATAACATTTTTATTTTGGATATTTGGATTTTTATCACATTATATATGACTATGATTATTTTAAGGACTCGTATATTTAACCGTTTAACGTTTTTATGACCTTAATATAGCCGCGAGGATAGGCAATTTGAAAATAAATAATACACAATACTAAAGCGCAGTAAAACTGCAAAAAGCTGATTTAAAAAAAACAAAACTTGTTTATTCTCTGTAGCAGCTGCTACTTTGTTCTAAATAGTTACTAAGGAGCCTTCTGCTTAGACAAAGGACGCATTTGCCTCGTAGCTACACAGTTCTATATCACTCAGTTAATAAATATACACAGATATTTTTTTTATGATACAGGAATCCCAAACAAGCATACGGATTTCCTAATGGTAAGAAATTCACGCCGCCTAGAGACACCAAAGGTGGTAATGGTGCGTTACCAACCTAAAGTCGGGATGTTAGGCTTCGAGCAAAAGTGAGTTAACCGGCTACCTTACCCTCCAAACCGAAACACGTTATGACGTTATGGCGGCAGGAATAGATAAGGCGGTGGTACCAATCCGGCGAGTCGCTGCGAAACTCTACCACCTAGTCAGATGTGACGGTGTAAGTGACGGTAAGCCTATGCTCGCCTTTTACGAGCTGCCTGGCAAGGAAGGCAAATGGTCTATTCAGCAAAGGAGTCCGGACCAACACGGTGCAAACAATTCCATTACTTTAAACGCAGTAACGTAACTTTAAACGTTAAATTGATGCAATATAATTAATCATATTAAAACCACCAGGTCACGATTTAATAATTCTTTTTTCGAAAAATAGCAAATGGTCCCACATAAATTTTGTCAACATCCTACTACTGGTTCTGTCTTTCTTTAGGTTCAAGTTAGTATTTTGCCATTAGTCAAGTAGAAATTTGCATCAAATTTTTTGCTATAAAATTTTAATCAATTATTATTAGTTATCAGTCGTAAGTCGTCAGTAAGTCATGTCAAGCTCTTGGGTAAAGCGGTGGCCTCATTACTCAAGTTCATGTAATTAGATTTGGCGGCAACGAAGAAATACACGATATGCTAATTTCTTCATGATTATTTCATTCGTGCACTTTTACTGAACAAAATTGTACGAAACGCCACCAAAATTGACTAATTTCACTCAATATCAACACGAAATTTAAAATTTATGAAAAAACTTCGACCAACTTTTCTCTTTATGGCGCCAAAACTCCTACGACTGTATTTAAAGTTACATTTAATAATGTAAAAATTTATGAACTGCAAGTATAACTTAAATATCACTAGTTGGATCATGTTAAACTAGGTACCACCTTGGAATTATGACCTATCTTTCTAAAAAAAAAACCATCAATATTGGTTTTCTATTAGTAGAGAAAACGCGAAACAAACATAAAATAGACTTGACAAACAGAAAAAAAATGCAGTCGAATTGAGAACTTCTGCCTTATCCGAAAACTGAAACTGAAATTCCGAAACGAGAGCCTTAGGTAAGGCTTCCCCATTAAAAATGCTAAACATTAATTTATTTTAGTAACCGATCGATATCTGGCAGACTGGTATAGACACATATCTAAACTTTCTTACGGCCAATATTAATAATCAATCCTAATCCAAAACTCGCTGTCCAAGATTGATATTTTGATCCATTTTTAGGTTATCGCTTGCCAATAATATATCTGTGCACAGGATAAATATGAGAATGAGGTATAGGATAAGCCGGCGGATACGCAGCTATCTGGATTGCTTGAAATCCATTAGATTGAGATACATTATTAACATTGGCCGTTAGTATGTAGTTCCTAAGGGAGTTCAAAAGTTTCGAACGATAATTTAATAAGACCAGTGGTTGCCCATTGGTCGAAATTCCATCCGAAGGTCCATTGGACCACAATAAATTTTAATATCTGGTTCATTAGAACGCCATTTTCATTTCTCAAGACAAATTACCTAGTTTCCAAACTTTTTAGTGCGCCATCTGTGATATTTTATCTTTATCATCAATATATTTGTTTGTGTGTGTCAAAAGCGTGGTAGTGTGGGTACTGTTTTATTTATTGATTAATTGTACTTTAAAAGCACTATTATTGAAAAACATTAGCTTTCTGAAATTCTCCTATACATAAACAATAAGTGTGCCAAATTTTATGCTCCTGCTTCGGCCCAATTTTCTTAAAAAGGTGTGCAAAGTTTTGGCATCACGTATTAATATATAGATTATTTTTGACAACCAGCGCTCGAAGTACTTTTCGATTCTAACTCAACTTTCGTAAACTATGTGAGTTCGAGTCGAATATTTCAAAAGCTCTCACCGGTGAACTTGCAAGAGGCAGCAGCGTTTGAAAAATGGCCGTCGTTAACTCTCAGCTGTTCTGTATTACTTTTCCTTGGAGGTTTCTCGCATGTAAAACTTTTATCAAGGCATTTTACTTAACCGCATCCGTTGAATTAAATATTCTCTTATTCGAGACAATATATAACAATTTATATTTATTTTAATGTAGGTTGATTTTTATATGTATATTGATGAGCTACGCTCTTGTAAAGGAGCTATCATCAGTAGACCTAGAATGCACCCGTAGCGAGAATAATTTTCAAATACTTGCAGGTCTTTATATCTATTTACTCATAGAGATGCAAATACCAATACCAATAGGGTTAAACTCCGACGGAAAAAGACTCACATTTAATTTAATGCTAGCTTGAAATTTTAATAAAATGAAATTGATCAAGCGTCCGCTTCCTAAAAGTAGTAAGTAATATTAAAGACATATTATTTACGCCCATATCATAAAAGAGTTAGACCGAGGTTCAACTAAGATACCAATGATTAGCCAAGAGATTAGTTATGCTCGAAAAAGTGATAGGCGAATTCTGGCCAATGTTATTTTGATTAGAAAATTGATAAAACACATTTTGAATTGCCCAATCCGGGAATAGAATATAGAATACTGGGCTCCATGTTGTTAACGACAACTTTGAATAATTTATGACATGATTTTTTAATTTGGTACTTTTTTAAGTTTTAGGTACAATAAATTTGTAGTGCAAAATCTTAATTTCAATAAATCTCAAAAACATTTTTGTATATTAATATCCCTGTTTTATATTGATGAATTTAATACCTAAGTCCCTTATTATTACCGTAGCTTTCCGTCACACAAACTTCCACTCAAACTCATTTACTTTTCAGGCTCTCCATCTCTGGAATGACCTTACACATAAAGCTATTTCACATAAATTGCTAGAACAAGGTTTATGGGTGTTAGCCGATTCTGAACATTATACGAATACATCAGAGTTTTTTCAAGTTCCTCTTGTAATTTCCAAGGGCTTTATATGATTCTTATAAATATTGACGAGCGGCCATACATTGAAGCATCCCAAAATAATAATAATTTTATGATTTTTATGTTTACATTTTTAATATTGTAATTTTTTTATGTTAACTGTATAAAAATAGACAATAAGAGATAATGAAAATAAATGATAATAATAAAAAATAATATTAACATAGAAATACAAAAGACATAGTCAAAAAAGTTGGGAGTAAAAAGATATGAAAGAAAAAAGATTTAATAAAATATTTTTATCCCACGATGAATCGTAAAGGCGAGAAAGAAAAAAAAGGATAAGTTGCACTCCGGGAGTGCCGGCAGAAGTGAAAACTTGAGTTTGTAAGTTTTTACCCATTCCAAAAAGTACCTGTCCCTGGTAACGCACAATTGCCGCACGCTCCGGACTGACGATAAGATAACTCTCCTGGAGTTGGAAGAGTGTTTGGACAAGTTACGCTGGGACGTTGTGGGATTATCTGAAGTCCGAAGACAGGGAGAAGACCTGATAATCCTAAAGTCCGGTAACTTGTTCTACCACCGCGAAGGTGACGCCCTGTCTCAGGGCGGTGTTGGGTTTATCGTCCAAAGGTCACTCATCAACAACGTGAAGGCAATTGGGAGTATGTCGAACATGGTGGCGTATCTGATACTCAGAATAACCAAACGTTATTCGCTGAAGGTCATACAGGTCTACGCCCCGACTTCGGCGCACTCTGGCGACGAAGTGGAGGCAATGTACGAGGACATATCGAGAGCCATCTATACCTCCAAAATGCACTATACGGTGGTGTTGGGCGACTTCAACGCAAAGCTGGATATGAGAGAGAGCGACGAGCTGAAAGTGGGGCAATTTGGTGTTGGCAGGCGTAATCCTAGGGGCCAACGGTTGGCTGAATTTCTGGACAAGGAAGGACTCTTTACGATGAATTCCTTAAATCAGTATAAAAAAAAGGTACATCGTAAATGGACCTGGATTAGTCCGGATGGGTCGACAAAAAACGAGATAGACTTCATTTTGTCTACCAGACGTCACATATTCAATGATGTCTCTGTGATCAACAAGCTGAAATCCGGCAGTGATCATCGGATGGTAAGAGGTACATTGAATATCAAAATAAGGCTTGAAAGGTCACGGCTGATGAAGTCTAACGCTCGAACCAACCCCAGTCCAATGCCAAAATTGCGAAAACTTTCAGCTCGAACTTCAAAATCGCTTCGAATGCCTGGCAGAATGCAAATCAACGGACGATTTGAACAATGGGTTTTTGCAAGCTGTCCAAGTGGCCGGGTTGAAATTTTTTAAGACCCAAAGCAGGAAAAGAATGCAAAAGCCCTCTGACTTCACTCTCAAATTCATGGGCGAACGGGATGAATTGCGGTTGCAGTCTTCAGTTGACATGCAAAAGTACAGGGAGCTTAATAGACAAGTCTCCAAGGCGTTGTGGACAGACCTGCGCACCTTAATTACGTCTCGTATTAAACAAGTTATTTTGTTGTTAAGTTAAGATTTGTCTGTTGGCCAGACCCAATTGATAAAACTGAAGACCGAAAATGGCACCGTAATTTCATCTAAGGCTGAGATTTTGAGAGAAGTTGAGAAGTTCTATAGACAGCTGTACAATTCAACACGACCCGCTGTTAGTTTGGCTAAAGACCCTAAAGCCAAACTCACCCGACATTACACCGAAGACATCCCGGACGTCAGCCTTTACGATATTCGGATGGCCCTGAAACAACTGAAGAACAATAAAGCGCCGGGGGACGATGAAATTATTGCAGAGCTACTGAGAGCGGGTGGAATGCCAGTACTTAAAGTCCTCCAGGAGCTATTTAATTCCATCATCCTCGAAGGCAGTGTTCCAGAAGTGTGGACCAGAAGTGTGGTAGTTCTCTTTTTCAAGAAAGGTGACAAAATCTTATTGAAAAATTATAGACCCATCTCACTTCTCAGTTACGTTTACAAGTTGTTTTCAAGGGTCATCACGAACCGAATATCACGCCGGGTAGACGATTGCCAACCTCCCGAACTTTAGCACAGTAGATCATATTCACACGCTGCGCCAGATTATACAGAAGACCGAAGAGTATAATCGGCCATTATGTCTAGGGTTTGTGGACTACGAGAAAGCCTTCGATTCGGTTGAGACATGGGCGGTGCTTCAGTCATTACAGCGGTGCCGCATCGACTATCGATACATCGAAGTGTTGAGGTGTTTGTACGAAAAACCAGTTGCAGAAAGGTGGGGGACGGGGAGATGTTATTTCTCCGAAATTGTTTACTGCTGCACTGGAAGATGTCTTCAAGCTTCTGAACTGGAAAAGTCTCGGGATCAATGTCAATGGCGAGTACTCACTCACCTTCGAGTCGCAGACGATATCGTGGTCATGGCGATATCGATGGAAGACTTGAGCAAAATTCTCGGTGACCTCGATAGAGTTTCTCAATAGGAGGGTCTTAGGATGAACTTGGATAAGACGAAAGTCATGTCTAATGTTCATGTTGCACCTATACCAGTTCACGTTGAGAACTCAATTCTTGAAGTTGTTGATCAATATATATACCTAGGTCAAGCTGTTCAGTTAGGTAAATCCAACTTCAAGAAAGAGGTCGACCGCCGAATCCAACTCAGATGGGCAGCATTCGGGAAGCTAAAGGTTATCTTCTTGTCCAAATTACCGCAGAGCCTAATGTCGAAAGTCTTCGAGCAGTGTGTGTTACCAGTGATGATATATGGAACTGAGACTTTGCCATTAAATGAGAGCCTCTTAAACAAGCTCAGAGTCGCTCAGCATGCTATGGAGAAAGCTATGCTCGGTGTTTCTCTGCGAGATATGATCCGTAATTCGGTGATCCGCAAGAGAACGAGAGTAACCGACATACTTCAGAGATTTAGCAAGTGTGAAGTGAAGTGGCAATGGGCAGGTCACATCGCTCGCAGAACCGACAACCACTGGGGAAGAAAGGTTCTCGAGTGGCGGCCCCGCACCGGAGGACGTATTGTTGGACGAACTCCCACCCGGTGGACTGATGACCTGGTTAAAGTCGCGGGGAGTCGCTGGATACAAGCAGCTGGTGACCGTGACTTGTGGCGCTCTTTGGGGGAGACCTATGGCCAGCAGTGGACGTCCTCCGGCTGATGATGATGATGAAAAAAGTGCGCGACGTCGCTAAGGAAGTTTTCACTTAAATAAAAAAGAGACAGAGGTAAGAGGCATTTATGGCGGAGATAATAATTGTTGCAAACGATAGCAAGTATTCTACATAAATATACTGAATTTTTATAATCGGGAATTAAATGTTATTAACTTGTTTAGAATATTTAAAAACAAGACTTAGTTGCAGAACGTTATATAAACGTTCTATTATCTACTAATAATTTACAATATAGGTTTATAACATTTTTTAATTCTGTGGTTTCACTATTTATATAACATTACGAGTATATCATGTAATAGTTGTGAAATATTATTAATTTTAAACGGACTTTGGAACTTCCTGAGATCCATTATCGCGAACTCCTTTGATCTTATTAATGTTATAAATGCGAAAGTTTGTATGTTTGTTAATTTGATTGTTACTCCTCCACCCAAAAACTAATTAACCGATTGTCATGAAACTTGGCCCACACAGAGAGAGTAACTTGGATTAAAGCATAGAATAGTTTTTATCCCAAAACAATGTTCCTGTGGGTCCACGCAGGTAACGCCGCGGGCAACAGTTAGTGGATTATATAAAGACTAGCAGTTTTACGCAGCTGCTTCGCCTGCGTAACTTGTCTTCTACTGTACCCATTTTGATGAAACAAAGCCTATGTCATTCAGGTATAATGTACCATTCTAAAGGTAAGAGAATTTTTGAAATCGATCCAGTAGTTTCGGAGCCTATTCATTTCAGACAAACAAAAAAATCAGATCTTTCCTCTTATAGTATAGAAAGAAAATGTAAAACAGAAAATAAATGATATTTTTTTTTCCCTGCATGCTGAGAAAAGGAAATAAAAATAATATAATTTTGACATGACGAGTTAAGGATTCATCATCGTTTGGAGCATATTACTTACTTATGTTCATTGAAAAAATATTGATGACACTCTATCTTTAAGTTATATATACAAGCATACATATCTTCACACCAAGTCGATTACGTGGTAGTAGGAGAGTATTGGGTGCTAAATGTAACGAATCTTCCCTTCTAAGCTTTCTTCACATTTACATCTCGTTTCATACAAACAAGTCAGTTTCGAAAACTCTTGAGCCCACCCTCGGATAAAACCTAAGCGATTAGATCGTGAATTGTCATTTTGGTCTCCCCGAGTACCTATATCTATCCATATTTGCATTGTTTATCTTTGACATTCTTTTCACTTGACCGAAATAACAAAACATGCCTTTTCTTTCAACCCCAATTTTTAACGGATCTTCCTGTTCCGGACCGGACTGCGGTCAGAGAGCGGTACGCTACAGATTTTTTGTTGCGCCCTCATTTAGACCACTTTTTAGTAACATTCATGAGGTTTCTGACATACCCAACTCTCGCTTCCATACAAAAACGTTGGAATAAGCAAAGAATTATGCAAAGCGAGTCAAAACCTCGCGTTGAAATAGGTTACCCAGCGCTCCAATCATACTACTTCTGCTCTTCTTTTTACATTACCGTATATCTTCAAACTCTGCTAAATTGGCTAAATATCATTCTGCACAATTTTATTCACTTGTAGCAGCGTTACATCATCAATCAAAACCTTTACATCCGCTCTGGCAAAGTACGTATCTTTTCAATACCATTTATATGGTTGTATTCGCAATCAAATGTGAAATGTGACGCAAGCAACTGTTACCAGTGTTTTATGCTTAGATGGTGTAAAGATTAAAAGTACAGCATCATTTGGACAAAGCTGGCAGTGCACCACTTGGGGGCATTGTTCAAATACAAGATTAAAAAACATGCTTACAACAAAAATCCAGCTTGACTCCAATGTTAACAAATCAAGACGATTACCTTCCCGTGCTTGAATGCGTCTAAACACATAGACTGCACAGCACGTTGCAAGGACCCGTCTTTCCCCTAATCCACCACAAAATTAGACACTGCTAGAACAGATTCTTTCATAACAAAACGAAGAAATTTATATAATCAAGAACTCGCATATTTAATGTAATCATTAGTCAAAACATTATCTGCGTTATCTCTGGCTTCGTAAATTTCACATATAATTTAAGCTTTAATTAACTTTGCTTAGTGATACACTTATATTTTATAAAGCCTAATTTCTCGCTTAATTTTGTTTGCTCTGTACTTGTATTGCTTATTGTGACATTAGGGCGCTAGCGCCAAATATATGCTCATTAAAAAAGGTTTTTAAGCTATCAACTCTCCTTTTAGTAAAAAAAGAATATATTATGTTTTAGTCTTAATAAAAAAAAGTATCTTCACGCCCATATTCCCGAAGACGTAGGCAGAGGTACAACCAAGGCACCCACGACTAGCCGAAGACACTAAGTCCCACAATGTGATAGGTGGCAAGCCTATCGCCAACCGGGCACATTTCCAATCCCGACCAACATTTTTTTATTAGAAAATTGGAAAAATCCAATTTTCTTTTTGTTGGCCGACCCGGGATTCGAACCCGGACCTCATGTAGTCAAGTCCAACACCCGGACCGCTAGACCACAGAGGCGATTAGCCTTAATACTTAAATAATTTTTAAACCCACAACAATTGTCTTTTTAGTCTTGCAGTCTGGCATCTGGTTTTCGTAACATTTGCAAACAAAATTGCCGCCAAATATGTTCATTAATTTTTCCCCTTGTATTAATTTATGTATATTTTATTGACAAAAGTGGGAGTTCTAAATATTTCTTAAATTTATACGTAAGACATTTTAATAATTTAATAATAATATCTCTGGAAAAGTTACACAAATTGAATCTAACCCCAAAGTAAGCACATTATGTGCTTGTGTTATGGATGTTAGTCAACGATATTAATACCAGAATAATAATATTACTATTTAAAAGTATAAGTACACTATATGTGATATATGTAACGTGTTAATAAGGACACTAGTAGATCCATAAACAGCCGGACGGTAGCTGTCTCGGCAAACTTTGTTAAATTATTGATTTCTTATTTTTCCCGAAGTGTTTTTTTTTTTCATTTTTCTATATTATAGGGTATACTAAATATAAATAAAGCAAATCAGTCGGAGGTGTTTGTGATTAAATTAGCGAAAGTAATTATAAGCTTTTTATTTTTATATCCACCAATGATTTCGCTTACACTGTTAATATATTATAAAAATAATTAAAAATAAAAATGAAGTAACTTCGCTAAAGATACATACACACATACACACATATCTTCACGCCAAGTCCCTTATCGCTAAAGATAAAAATGAAGAATAGGAAATTTTACAAAAGAAGCTGGACAGTTGTACGAAATTGGAAAAAAGCATTAAAAATATGTTTACGCGATACATTAAGTACACAATGGCTGCCTAACCGCAACACAGTGCATTCATGGACCGTGCCCAATGCCCATATGCTGCATGCCGCTGCACATCCGCCGTCGCTACGCTCCATGTAGTGACCAAATTATCGGTGCTGTAAACGCGTCCCAAAAACGAAAGGTTTTTATATAAATCGGGTGCTATATCAGGGGCCGGACTGATGATAAGTAATCACGCATTTGTATCTAGCAATGTTACGCTAGTACTATTACTTATACTGTTCCAACGCAGTACCGGTATTTGTTAATTTATCTTTATTCACTTTATTTATTTTTACTTCACTACATACTTATATATTTACTTATATACTTTTTTTTTACTTCACTACATTTAATTTACTAATAATTAATAGAAAATACTCGTATAATTTTACACTTCATTTTATTATTACTTATACTTGTGGCCCATCGGTTTTATAGTTAATGTTGTGTATGAATTAGAAATATTTATAAAGATGTTTGAATTTGCAAAATCAATAGGTCATGAGGTATATTCAATGTAACTTAAGACCTATAGATTTTACAAATTCATTTTAATGATATGGAATTATTCAATATCATTACAATTTAAACAACAACAACATTCTTAAAAGAAAGAATGAACCTTCCTGGCCTGGTACTAACCCATCTTTGACAACTTCTTTATTTCAACATCTTTCACTTCAAACGAGACCTTGATCATTAAAATCAAAAAAATAAAAACAGAAATAGTTTTTTATTGTAACTGTGTTTACATGGTGCAATTAGATTACTGCAGCGTACTTTAAGGCAAAACATGCCTGTGCCAGGAAGCTACGCTCTTCCATACATTTTTTTAATAAATAATTTGGATCAGATTTACTTAAATCAGTTCTCCAAATACTTTTAGTTATGTAACTTATTTTTATACTATTAAGTGACTAGCCTGATATTTACATCATCTTATACTAGATATTAATCAAGACGCATATAAATAATCATATTAAGCTTTTTAAAAAAAATATTTGCATCAAGGATTTATATTACAGTTTTTTATGTTACTCAGACATAAAGAACATGTAAATAAATTTGAATCACTTACGGCCAATGTTAATAATGTTTCTCTAAAGATGGATTTCAAGCAATATCCTATCCTATCCTATACATAATTGCCATATTTATCATGTCCACAGATATATTATTGGCAAGCAATAACATAAAAATGGATCAAAATATCAATCTTAGATATCAAGTTTTGGATTAGGATTGATTATTAATATTAGCCGTTAATCACCACCGATATGTCGTAGTTCTCAGGAAAAACCATGTAAGTGTGACTTCTCAAAAACTCCAATTTGTTTCAGGAATATGCGATAATGTTTAAAATTTTTATGAGTGGTTGACGTATTTCTAACTACTAGTGTACTTGTGTAGAAGACTTTAGTATGGTCACATGATGGTATACTTATTGTGTCTCTTTGTGCAGTTTTTACAAACTTATATAAATAACAGAAACTCATACTATTTTATGGGAGAGCCAGAGAAGCATTATATAGACTAGTGGTTGCCCGTTGGTCGAAATTCGATCATAATAAATTTAAATATCTTGTTGATAAGAAAGCCATCTCATTTCTCAAGACCAACTACTTTGTTTACAAACTTTTTTGTGCGCCATCTGTGATCTTTTATCGTTATCATCAATATATTTCTTTGTGTGTCTAATGCATGGTAGTGTGCGTTATGTTTTATTTATCGATTTAATGTATTTTATAGGCATTATTATTGAAACATTCTACACTTCTCGTACACATAAACTATAAGTGTGCCAAATTTCATGCTCCTCCGTCAGCGCAATTTTCGTAAAAAGGGGTCCAAAGTTTTGGCATCACGTATTAATATATCGATTAGTGTACTTGTGTAGAAGACTTTAGTGTGGTCCCATGATGGTTTACCCATGTTGTGTCTCTTTGTGCAGTTTTTCCAAACTTACATAAATAACAGAAACTCAGACTGTTTTATGGGAGAGCCAGAGAAGCATTATATAGATTAAAGCTCTCACTCATAGCTATGCTATCATAGTTTTATCTCGGAAAAATCGTTTTCAATATCAGCTCGCCGCTTTGCCAATATATTTTTAGTAATCCATCTCTTAAATCAACCCTAATATTCGTTCTCGAATCGATATGTGAATGACTTTTATAGCTGAAGTAATGGAGTCGTTAACCATTTCTCTCGATAGATAAGTATTTGATATACGTTTTGAAGCTGCCTGATATGGTTTGCGATTAAATTTACGGTCGCGGTTTGTTATAGGACGGTTATAGTTTATGATTCTATATTTCGTTTTTTTTGCGATTAAGGCCGCTTAATGCATAATAAATAAGATTTTTTTTAATCCACATAGTCATACAATGGATAATTGTGTCGCCTCGATATAATTCTAAAATTTACCACCGGATCGAAACGAAGAAGTAGTGCTAATACTCTGTTACAAAAACGCAAGTTGAGTTTTGGCGCCATCGAGAGAAAAGATGGTCGAAGTTTTTTCATAATTATTGTATTTAGTGTTTATTTTTTTCAGTGAAAGTGCACAAATTAAATAATCATGAAGAAATTAGGGTACCGTGTATTTCTTCGTTGCCGCCAATTAGCAGTACATGAGCTTGAGTAATGAAGCCACCGCTTTACCCAAGACCCTGACAAGACTTATTGACGACTTATGACTTAGGACTAATTATAATTGAATGCCGATTTTATTTAATTTGATGCAAATTTCGACTTGACTAATGGCGAAATACTAACGTGAATGCCAAAACTTAAAGAAAAAAGAAAAAGCAAGTTTGAATGTTAGTGCGATGAATGGTCATTTTCCTTCATAATCTCGCCAAGCGGTACGGATTTTCATAAAAAATCGTGTTTACTTTTTGCAGAGCATTTTATTTGAAATGTCTCGTTGACTATACGTTTGGGGTTTGCGTATACGTCTAATTCCTCCGACCAACCATGAGACTGGGGTTCGACTTCCGACGGGAACAAGTATTTGTGTAATGAATAAGGGCATTCATTTATTTCTAAATTTTGGCCCTGTACCATTAACCAATCTATCCATACGCATACCTTTAAGAAAAAGTCAAAGCAACTAACCGAATAGTATCAATTTTGTAGCAGAGCCTCTGAGAATCTAAATTCACATAATACGTATGGAAATTTTGCTGTTTGGCAAAACTATGCGGTATAGCCGATTTTTCACCCACGTACTAGATTATATAGGAAGTTGCGTATACAAGCAAAATTTGTTTTCTAAGTAATTTACAGGCCCATACTAATTTATAGGCTAAGCCTTGCTTAATAATAAATTCGCGACAGTATAAGTGGTAGTAAACATTCGTTCCTCGACAAAGTTTACAAAAATTGAATTTAACCCCAAAGTAAGCAAATTGCATACTATGAGGTTAAATTGGGTACTAATTGCTTGCTTGTTTTGTGGGTGCTGGTCAACGATGCTAATATATAGAAATATAGATACCAGAATAAAATTAAGGTAGTAAATTTGGTTTCAGATTCCGGGTATTTTTCAAACTATATTTAATGGCAATCAAATAGGTACATTTGCTGATATCAAGAAAAACGCGAGATATTCTTGCTAGCTTAAAGATCGACAGCACAGCGTCGTTAGCAATAACTTGCATCGCATTTAAAGTTGCGAAGTAAAATCGACACGGGTAAGTCTTCAATTTCATAAGAGTATGTAGCTTCGTATTTATGCTTGCAAGAATTTTTGTCGCCATTTAGTTTTCCTCGCCAGTGCTTGTAGATACGTTTTTTTTTATGATATTGGAAGGCAAACAAGCAGATGGATTTCCTGATGGTAAGAAATTCTCGCCGCCTAGAGACACCAAAGGTGGTAACGGTGCGTTGCCAACCTGAGGCCCTGATGTTAGGCCTCGAGCAAAAGTAAGTTTACCGGCTACCTTACCCTCCAAACTGGAACACGTCATGACGTTATGGCGGCAGGAATAGGTAAGGTGGTGGTACCAATCCGGGTGAGTTGCTGCGAAACTCTACCGCCTAGTCAGATGTCGTGGTGTTAGTAACAATAAACCTATGCGCGCGACATTTACGAGCTGCCTGGCAGGAAGGCAGGTGGTATATTCTGCAAAGTAGCCCGGACCAACAGGTCTGAAGGAAATAATTGTCTCGTGCTTGGGTTTGATTTGGTAATTAAAATGTCAATAGCAAATTGATCACCATAGTTTAGTCCAACTTTAACAAAACCGATTTTCTCGAGTTTCGTACACCAGCCATTAAGCGCAGTGAAATTGCAAAAACTGTCTCCATCTATTTCATTGGGTACCATGTCGCAATTTGATCCATTCTTTTTCGAAAGATAGCAATTGATTTCGAAGTGGCCCCAAGTAAGTTTTAAAACTAGTACTTTTTGAATTACACTTAATAGTGCATATTTTTTCAATTATACTTAGTTATTCGCCAAGATAACTGAAAAAAAATGCATTACAAAGTATAATTTAAAAACTACAAGTGACCATGATGAAATTAATATTACATTACTTTCAAATCATGATTTAATTAAAAAACATCCATCAAAATCGGTGGGTTATTGACAGAGTAATTGTCTGATAAACATACGAAAAAATGAAAATTTAAAAAACATACAGTCGATATGCGAACCTTCTTCTTTTTGTAATCGGTTAAAATAACAGCCAACACAAACGCATAAACTAGATTAGTTCTATTTCGTAGCTTTTGATATAAACTTTAACTGGGTTTGAGGGCTTGAAATATCGCAATTTGACTAAACTTATTCTCGTTGCCAAACTGGCCTTTATTTAGGGAACAAAACTATCTGGGAATTGATTGATTCTTTCTTAATATAAACTATCTATATATTAATACGTGATGCCTAAACTTTGGACCCCTTTTTACGAAAATTGCGCTGACGAAACTTGGCACACTTATAGTTAATGTGTAGGAGAAGTGCAGAACGCTATTATTTTTAATAATAATGCTTATAAAGTAAATTGAATCAATAAATAAAACATTAAACACACCATGCATTTGACACAAACAAAAAAATATATTGATGTTGACGATGAAAGTTCACAGATGGCGCACTAACTATTCAGGAAACAAATTAGTTGATCTTAAGAAATGAAGATGGCATTCTTATCAACTTATGGTCCAATTTTAACCAATGAGGACCACTAGTTTAACTAAATGAAATTTAACTCAAAACATTTTAAATCAATTCCATTTTTAAACGAATCATTGGATATGGTATATGAGGTATATGAACATTTCTGAATTATTCAGTTTCAATAACTTACAAATCACTCGTCGGATCTTGATGAAACTTAAGCATCTTGGACTGGATTAAGCCTTCACAACATTAAAATCCTCACAAATAACATTAACAGCTGTCTACACAAAAAATAACTATACAATTTACAGAAATTAATCGAATAACAAAGTAAGCAAATTACATGGCTGTGCTATTAGTGTTAGTCAACGATTATGAGACATAGAAATACTTAAATAGATACCAGAACAAATTTATTAAACTCTCAGACCTGAAATAAAGAAAGAAAGAAAAATAAATAAAGAAAAAAAAAGAAGAAAAAAAAATCATATACCTGCTGAATCGAAACCAAGCCTCGAGGTATATGAACATTTCTGAATTATTCAATTGATGAAACTTAAACAACTCTATTAGCATTTTTATAGTTATCAATTACCACTAACCAGTTCTATCCAAAAAGCCATCTAGTCAAAATTGTTAAAAATGAGTCAAATGGTGAAACGGAAAAACTATTAATTACTGTTTAATATTTACTTGTTAAATATTTATTCCTTACTCGCCAGACTAGTAGATAAGCCAATAACATAAGTCAATAAGACAAACGAAATTGAAACAGTCTGTGTACTGCTAAGGTTTTTTTGATTTTTAGTAAACATTATAAAAATTATATTTTACTTAAAGACTCAATTTTACGATACTAATAGTCATCAAAACTTTTGAATAAATTAAGAAATTTATTACTCGCTTTTCCATTTAAGTCCCAACTTCTACCCAAAGTCACAGTGTAAAAGATCGTCCGATGTACAGTGAACATAAAAAGGGGTCCCTTTATTGGTCGTAAATACAAGCGGAAGCGTGTTCCGCTTGCGACTAAAAGATTGTCCACTGGAAGAAATATTGTCACACTTATTGGGTGCCAACTCGTAAACAACAGGAAGTCTGCGTTCACTTACTCGCCAATCGTTTAATGAAATTTCTATTCAACATTTTAGTTTTTGTACTTAATCTTCTTTTCTCTACAAAAAACATTGTGTTTGCTAATTGGAAATCGCCTGATTAGTAAATAGATGATAAATAAATAGTAACAGAATGTCTTGCGGGAAACTGTGACGTATATTTAAGACTAATGAAATTTTCTGCCTTACCACAAAAATATTTAAACACTTGTTTCCATAGACACTGTTTAAAATGACATTTAACGAATAAGGTGCTACACGTAGATGACGTGTCAGCATGTCATTGGTTGAGAATCCAGTTTTAGAGACTGTTTAAAAAATTAATTAATTTGTTTATTTTTTTTGTAGTTGTCAAACTAAGTTGATGTTTTAATTATATGTGGTTACTTTTAATTCTTTTACATATTTTAATATATTTCTTAAATTTTCGTTTGAAGTGAAAACTTCTAAACTCGCGTCAGGACACGTGACCTGATCGAACATTCGTAAGACGGCGCAGGGCGCTTGCGTGAATATTCGTCTTGTTATTTTTGTGTACGATAGCGCAATAAATGAATATTGTATTCTATCACATAAATGATAGTACTTTCAAATTGATAATTAAAGCAATTCGTGCAAAATGATTCCCTCGCCATTCCAATATATTAAAAACGCACAACTTTGTATATTCAAGTTTTCACTTCTGCTGGTAATTCCGGAGTGCACACCTTTTTTAACTATTTACTATTTTTACTTGGTACTATTTTAATTTTTTTATTACTACTACGTTATCTGGAACACGTTTACATAACATGTTTTTAAAATATAAAACGTTACGCGTCACAGTCCTCTAAAATCTTTATTTTTTTTTTATGGAAATAATGGGTAGGTGCTCCTCTATCTCCCTACATTTTAATCATTTCTCTTTTTATTCCCGCCATCTTTAAGTAATCTTAAAGACTTATTCACATTGAACAGTGTAAAATTCATCTTTAAGGAAATCGTGAGCAAGGCGTGAACCAGTTTGTCTAAGACTCGTTTCGTATTTACTTACAAAGCTTGACCAATATTTGGTCTAGACTTTAAGCTCCTATTAGAACTATAAGCTGTAATTTGCAATGTAAGTAGGTATGGTTAAGGTTCTCTAGTTGTTTAACTTCATGAAACTAAGATATTTAAACTTTAGAACTTTTCCCAGCTGTCATGAGCTACACAAGTTTTTATTAACTTTATTTGAACTAGCGTCATTTTGTATTTTATATTATATATGTACTCATACCTAACTAGCTTGCCCCAAAGTACACAAGTGATATGATCGTAAATATGAATATTATTCGGGTCTCCTGTATAGAATAAACCATCTGCTTTCCTGCCTGGCAGTTCTTAAGTTTTGAGCTTGGGTTATTAAGAAGATTACTAACAAGGCCACCGGTGATAAAGTGCTGTGCAGCAACAGCAGCAACTTGATCCGATAGAGATTCAAGACTTACCTATTCTACATATCTATACAGACCTAACACGCTGGCAACAGGACAACTATAAATAAATAAATAAATATCCTCGGACAAGTTACACAAATTTAATCTAACCCTAAAGTAAGCAAAAGTCAAAGTAAGTAAAAAAAAGCCATCGAGAGCCGGAACCAACTTGTGTCTAAAATTGACAATATTTTGTCTGAAATTTCGTTTTCGAGCCAGCAGAATCTGGTGCAATTTCACCCTAGCAAGACATAAGTTTGCGCGTTTTCCGCTAAAAAGACTCTTTTTTTCGCATCTCCTCGATTTGAGAGCGTTTCCTTTACTGCCACAGCCTGCATTGGTATACTCGGCGTTGATATTTCGAGTAATGTTGAATTTCGTGGTGATCTGGAGGAGAAGGCTAAAATAGCCTGTAAAACTTGGTGTGCTCAGTAAAGCGAGACAATATTTCAAGTCGACCCATCGCTTACAACTATATAAAGCGAAAATTCGGTCTCATATGGAGTACTGTTCTCAACTCTGGGCATGGGCTCCACAGTACCAGCTCCTCCCGTTTGACCGCATTCAACGGAAAGTAATTCAAATGGTCAATGACCGGACAGTTACCAATCGACTTGATTGTTTGGCGTTGCGTGGAGATTGTGGGTCACTCAGTGTTCTCTACCTCATCTATCATGGGGAATGCTCTGAGGAGTTGTTTGGTTTAATTCCAGCCGCTGATTTCCATCTTCGGACAT